>JADRCD010209825.1:0-45337 GCA_019843815.1 Montemys delectorum | reverse complement strand
TTCCCTTCCCTTCCCTTCCCTTCCCTTCCCTTCCCTTCCCTTCCCTTTCCTTCTCACATACTACTTCATATGCAGTGCTCATTGTTAGGTATTCTGTGTCCATTGCCTTAGGCAATGTAAACAATAAACAGCTGTTGGAGATTCTCTGGAGGGACAATTTATGATTTAGGCAGGTGGCTCCAGGGATGCAACTTTCTCATGAGTCATCTCTCATGCTAACATGAGTGTTTTTGTTATGTTACATTTTGGTTTGTTTTTTGTTAGTGGCTTTTTAGAAGAGAAAAGATAGGGAAGGTGGGATAAATAAATGTAAAAATGATCCCATCTGCCCTTTTTGCTATGGTGATAGATGACAGTTATGAGACAATGAATGTGAGTGGCCTCTATGAGCTTGAATAAGCCAAGCAACAGATCTTCCAAATGTAGAATTACTGACAAGACTATTTCAGTTCCATGAAACCCATTTAAGACTTCTGACCTCTAAAATGATAAGGTACAATTTTGTGTGATAAATTTTAAAAAGCCACAGAAAACTAAGTCAAAGATGAAATCCCATCATGATTGAGAAGTATACAATCAAAAAATAAAAGTAGGAAGCATATAAATAGTCTTTGATAATAGTCTTAAGAATTCAAAATTCATGGGCACTGGAAAACCATGGAAGGGTCACTGAAGAAGAGAAGTGATCAGATTTCCATCACAAGGAGTCCACTAGCTACTGAACCAAGGAGCTCTGGTGACTCATGAAACATCTGCACCAGAACTGTGACTGCTTAGGGCTATATGCACTCTCATTCCTTCCTGACATCTTTCCCAAGGCATCCTGTGCAGTGTAAAACTGGGCAGTAGCAACTGGGTTTGAATTCTGCTCTACCATTTATAGGTTGAGGACCTCTAATCCCAGAATTCAAAAAATTTCAACTTCTATACATTCTTGAGAGCTGACTTTTCCATAAATAGACAACTCTATAATATAAAACTTTCATGCACAAATTCTTTCAAAATCCTTTATAAAGTTTACCTTTGGGCTATGTGCATAATAAATAAATATATTTCTGGTTTACCTTTGGGTCTTATTCCCAAGATATCTCATTATGTATATGCCAATATTATCACATATTATAGACTCTATACTTGAAAGAATACTGACCTTAGACATCCAGACAAGAAATATCCAAACTGTGCTTACTTTAGAGTCAAAACCAAGGCACTTATCTTTCTGTGTTTTGGTTTTGTAATTGGTAAACAGTGTGATGGCTGACATATTTAAAGTGAGAATGCTGAGAGGTGGAGACAGGACAATTGCAACAAGGACAACCAAAGCTGTTTTTGTTGTTGGTGGTGGTGGTGGTGGTGGTGGTGTTTCTTTTGTTGGTGGTGGTGGTGTTGGTTTTTTTGTTTGTTTTGTGGGCAAGGGGCAACTTGAGCTGTATAACAAGATCCTGCCAAATCACCACTGCCCCCCCTACCAAGATCCCTCTATCTTTTGAGTGTAATTCTTTCTAAGCTTCTGTTATATTTGTGTGTGTGTGTGTGTGTGTGTGTGTGTGTGTGTGTGTGTGTGTGTGTACTTGAGCCATTGTTTAATATTCCCTTCTAGGATGAAGCATTTTTCCACATTTTCAAGTTCTTGCATCTAGAAGCTGTCCAGAAAGCCACAGCCTTGGCTCTAGAAGCCTTCTAAAGTTTTGCAGTCTCTCGTGAGGCAGTGTGGTTCAGAGGGCTGACTGCCATCTAGAGGAGACTAGAGGCAACAGACAGAAGGTAAAGAATGCCCTGAGGTTTCCAATAATAATATAATAATAATAATAATAATAATAATAATAATAATAATAATAATAATAATAAAATATTAAAGGGCTGTACTCTGGCATTGTAGATGGATGCTGTATCAAAATGGCACTTGAGAATCTTAGACACTCATGGTTACATATCTATAATCCTTGAATTCAATAGGACTTGGATGGAATTATAGAACAAAAAATATTCTGTTATGGGTTGGTAGGTCCTAGAATCCCAGTTTTTAATCTTCAGAAACAGAAGGGAGATATTCTTAGTGTCTTCCCTCCTTCCAACATGGGCCAGCCCTCAGCCTTACCCAGTTGATACATTCAGCTCATGAAAACATAGGTTTCATCATTTGCTTGGCCATAGTTCCTCTTCTAACCAGTCATCCCGAGAAGTCCCAAGGAAGGTTCTACCACAAGACTGAGATGCTCTGAAATCAAGACTTGTGACTTTCATTTCATATCCCAGCTCAGAGCTGCACTTGTTATGAAGTTCATAGGCAGCAAGATATTGTGGTCCTCAACAATATCAGGTTCAAATCTTAGTTCACCATTGGCCGGCTGTGTTCTTGAGCAGTAACTTGGCTCCTCTAGATGTATAGTCTTCATCTATAAAATGTAGATAATGACAGTACACATTTCATATGTGTATCATAAGAACAAAATAATATAATCTGTAGAAAAAAGGACAGAAAAATGTCTACTATCGGCTAGGTGCTAAGTAAATGTAAATGATTGTGCTTGATTATAATTATGTTAAATTTGGGTTAAATTTAATAGGCAGTGCAGCAACAAGGTAGACACAGTGTAAAGATACTGAGAATATTAGTAGGATGATAATGGACAGAGGAGCAGTCAGACACAGCACATTTTATGTGGTAGGTACAAGCTAGGTGGGTTGCATATGGCATGTTAATTTCTGAATGCAAGGTTGTACAGCATATATACCTCTGTGTCCCCTGCCAGGTGCTCAATACCTTCCTCTAGTCTACTGCTCAGCTATTTCCTTCTTTTCCCTTTCACCTTTTGCTTTTCTGTAAAACTTTCTCCATTCATCCAGCTCTGATAGCTAAGGAATTACCTTAGCTCTCAAAAACATGAAAGGGGTTAATGTCCAACAATTAGCTAAGGTAAAGATGAATGAAGTGTTACAATTCCTGAGTTGATGCCCATTATTTATGCCTGCCTGAAGCTCTAATTTGAGGAGATTACAGAGTTCCAATTTGAGAAGGTATCTGAGGACACCTGGGTGTTTGTGCGTACAAGTGCTGAAATAGATTAGTGATGCCTGCACTGACATTAGAATAAGAAGGCTGCAGTATGTGTGTGTTCTAGCTTCGTGAGTTCATTCTGAACTAAGAAGGCAGAGAAGATTTTGCCACTTAGTGGTAAAAGTTGTAATCACATACATTAATTGCCTTTCACTTTCATGACAGCACTATGATATTTATCTCTACTGGGGAGAAACCTAGGGCCTGAAAGGCCACTGAAGAACTCACAGTACATTTGAGGTGCTTTTTTTATTTGATAGAAGACCTTGAAATGCCTTTACTAAAACTAGAAGATAATTTAAGGCATCCCTACCAGCTGATGGGAGGAAGTTTTGATGCAGAGAGTGATTTTAGTACTCCATCAATCACAAGGTATGCAATACTATCCAAACCCTTTGGCCCAACTTTGTTTAGAAAAGACAATAGGCTGAGATGCATAAACAGCTAATTCAGAAAAGTATTTTCCATATTCGACCCGAACTGAACATCCAGAACCCATGTGAAAAAGATAGGTACAGTGATTTGTAATCTCGGTGCTAGGGAGTCAGAAAGACAGGCAGATTCTTAGTGCTCTCTGACCAGCCAGCCTATCTTAGTCAGTAAATTCCAGACCAGTGAAAGGCTCTGCCAAAACAAACTAACCAATGGGGTAAAGAAGGTGGACAGCTCCTAATAACAACATCCAAAATTATCCTCTGCCCTCTATATGTACAGAGAGAGAGAGAGAGAGAGAGAGAGAGAGAGAGAGAGAGAGAGACATACCACCACAATCATGCATGAGTACTTTCACCCATGTGTACCTACTCACTTACTAACACATACACATACCAAAGTACAAGGCAATAGGAAAAAAATAATGAAAATGTAGTAATGTTTTAAATGTAGACAGATAGATTTTAAGAAACATACAGAACAGGTTATCTAAGTGCTGGTTAATCTTGTCAACTTGGTTAAGGTATTTCTGGAAACACTTCCTGTTTCCAGAGAGGATTGGATTGTAAAGGCTCAGATGTCATTAGTGGTATCATCCAATGATGGATTCAAAATCTAAATGAACCATTAAAGGTGGTTAAACTGTGAAAGGCAGGGCCTTGTAGGAAAGGCTGGATGTCTAGATTCATGACTGAAAAGTCAGCCTTAGCCTTGGCTCTTCCCTGCTCTCCTACTTCTCTTATGTCTTTCATGAAGTGAGCTGCTTTCTTCTACCACATGCTGTGGAGCAAGTAGACCATGCCAGCAGACAAGGTTAACCTGAGACCCTGTGAATCTCAGAGTTGAGTACTGTAGTACCTTCCAACATCTACCTGCTCTGTACACATAACTATGACACCTACTGATGACCACAGCAATCAGTCATGGGGTTCTGTATGCTAATGAGGTTTCTACATAGGCATTAATATTCAGCCAAAAGGCTTCTCTTTCTGGGCATTCCTTCCTGCAAACGTTATTTAATCACTGTTTCACTGACCAAGGTGTATGTCTTCACATCCACCATCAAATAAAGCAGTTTGAACAAGCAAGACCATCTCTTCATCAAAAATAGAGATGAGAGATGCTGGGGCTGCCTTTGTCATAAATAGCCATGCCTACACATCCTGGAGAAGGCCCATTCTCTTCCAGCCCCTATGTACTCTCAGTACTCATTCAGAATCAAACACGGCCCACCCCAATACTTGGCTCTACCTTCACCTTTCTGCCTGGCACATGGATACCTTGAGGGGAGGCATGAACTGGGGACCCCTGTTCCTGACTGCTAATGATACGAAGCAGCTCCTGGGTACACAGCAGACTGGGAACCATAGTAATTGTCCCAGACTTTCCCATTCCAGAAAAATATGGACCCCCATTAAGGACTTGGTTCTTCTTCCCCTGAGCAGCATGCCAAAGGCACTCCAAACATCCCAACAGTGAGGCAGACACACAGCCTGGCAATATGCTTCCACAACCCAACCCCAAACAATGGGTTCAATAAACCTTAGAACAAACCTTTAGAACCATGAGCCAAAAGAAAATTTTCTTCCTTCAAAATACAGCTCTGGAGTATCCCTCAGAGTGATGTTCAGTCTCGTAACAACCAGAGTTCATGACCAATCTTAACGAGAATTCTGAATGAGGTTCAGAGTTAGACCTCCACCAAGCAAACAGATCTCTTCCAAGATCACATACTAAAGCACTATCAAGTGAGGCAAATGTGCAGGAAAGAGGCAAACTAGGAGAAAGAAACTGATCTGATAGACAGGAAATACGAGTCATACGAGTCCTTCTGGTATGAGCATAATTCCTTGCATTTCTGGGTTTTGATAGCACCATCTGAACCAAGAAGAGATTGTAAACAGGTGTGGATCTTGTACTGGTGACAAAGGAACAAAAGAAAAATTTGGAGGTCAATCAGATCATTCAGGGGTAAAGGTTCTTGCTTAAAGTCTGATGACCTGAAATAATCTTTAAGACACATATGGTGGAACAAAGAGCCAAGTTCTTCAAGCTTTCCTCTGACCTACACACATATGCCGTGACATAAGCACATCATATGTTCATATACAAAATAAATTAGTAAATGTAATTTTTAAAAGATTTAGACATTCTAAAAGCAGTGAGGGCTATGTGGGAAGTCAACAAGATGGTTCATGGGTATAGGTGCTTGTGTATAAGCCTAATGACCTGAAATAATCTCTATGACCCACATGATGGGAGAGAGAACCAAGTTCTTCAAATCTTGGTCTAACTTACACACACATGCCATGACATAAGGACACCATATGTTCACACACAAAATAAATTAGTTATGTCATTTTTAAAAAGGTTTAGACACTCCAAGAGCAGTGAGGGTTGTTACCTAGATGGAAAAATTGGCTGCTTGCTGAAGGATAGACAAACAAGAGAAGGCTCAGGAAAGAACTGTTACACACTTCTCTCAGTTTTGGAGTGTCACACCCAGGATAAAATGAAGGGAAGAGGATATAGTTATCTACTTCTAAATCCTGGTTGCATTTCACCCATAGACAAAGAATTTTTGCAAAATTACAGTAGACACTAACTTTCCAGGAGGTAGCCAGCATATTAATCAAGGAAGAGCTATGGTTGTTTTGGTCAGATTTCTTCTTTTCCAGAAAAAGCACAATTCATTGTTCCTGTACTTGAGTGGTCAATTCTATGAACTCATTTCTCTTTCCATCAAACTGTCATCCATCTGCTCTGCTGTCTGCCAGTCTTCCACAGATCAACACACATTCTACTTTATTATAAATTACTTTTCTTTTTATTTTTCATTTATTTTGCAGTTTGGGTACATTATATAGATCTTTCAGATGAGATGTCTAGGTAGATGACACAATTTATGGATCCCATTTCAGGATAATAAAGGAAACATCACAGAATATTATATTAGCCTGGAAAGGATCAGAGCCATTGGCTCAGATGATCCTTGGACCCCTTCCAGCCCAGGAAAAATCAGGGTCTTTATGCAAAGGAATTTGCATCCAAATCAGATGTTTAACATTACAGGTTGAGAATCAGAATAAATGTTTATGCTTCCTACAAAGAGTTCCTGTCTACTGAATATTTCTCGGCCATTCCAGAAGCATTCCTGTATGCATTCCGGCTAATGTTTCTAGTGGTGAAATTGCCTGGAACTGAGTTTGGGCACACTTTGGAATCACTCAAGAAAGCATCAACATCAGTGGGTTAAGGTTGAGCATTTTAAAATTTATGGTGTAATTGATTTCTTTATAAGCCATTCAGGCCTTATTATTTATTAATCCACCTGTCAAGGCTAATTTAAAGCACTTCTCAATAAGGCAGCTTGATAATACCTTTATTTACCAGATTGACAAGCCAGGTGAAGAAAGATATGACATAGCAGTTGCTCACTCTTAGTAGAAACTTTTAGAAGGGAACTTTCTAGCAGCCTTACTCCTCAGTCGGAATGGTAGGAGACCTCCCATCACATTCCACAGAAGTACAGTCATCTGAAGTACTGCATTTGAATGGGAACTCAGGCCTGGAGATGATATAGCTTCAAGCTCCCTTAGACTTTCCCTTCTTCCCTATGCCTCTGCCCTGGTCTTAAAAGTCCTCTGCTCCCCTAATTGTGGCTACAGTCTCTTGACTGCCCTCACCCTTTTATTTCTATTTGTGAGTCTCTCCTATTCATCTCAAGTCATGACCTTAAACTGGAGGTCTGACGATGTTGTAACATTAAATAAAGTGCTAAATGATTTCCACAGAATCAAGTTCAAAGTCCTCCATGTCCTTGTAATGTCTCCTGCTCTGGCTTCATCTCCCATCACTCCTCCCATTCCCATTTTCTGCTGCCTTCTACTTCATGCACCCTCATTGTCACTTGGTATGCTGTTGTCATTCAGAGTGTTATCCCTATTGCTACCCCTTTGTACCATTCCTTTGTTCTAAATCATGTACACTACCAAAACTTCAGAGTGTAGACATTTGCCACCATTTTTCTGCTTTAGCAACCTTCTCCCAAACCTCTGGCAGGTTTCTGTCTTCAATTTAGTTTCTTTACATCCACATCTATTGAGTCTGCAAGCAGTATCTGATTATCTAGAATGGATTTGGATCAGAAAGGGTGCCAAGGTTGGGCACATACTGGAGCACTAGAAAGACCTCACAACTCCCTCACCTCATAGTCTATAATGTGAGCACCTTCTAGTTGTCTTCACACATTGCGAGCACCTTCTAGTTGTCTTTACACATTGCCCAGTGCAGAGTAGAGAGAAGGCCAGGGATGTCAGAGAAACCATAGTTTATTGGATACAGGCTGCTGAATCTCTACTATTTTATACTATTTTAGCAGCAACTCTATGGAACATTTCTGTATCTCTCTTTATCCTTTGTGAACAAACTGGAGCTCAAGGATGTGAAAAAGCTTGCCAATATTGACTCAACGCATTTGTGATGAGTTCAGAATTCAAACACAGTACTGAATCCAAAGCCTCAGCTCGATCTCTATACTCAAATGCTCTCTCCAGCTCAGAGTTCAGGATTATTGAATAAATCCATGATCAGTACCAAATCAAATACGTTATATTGTGTTTCCTCAAGTACACTCTACAGCATCTGGGCAGAATTACCATGATGCTACTGACAGTGAGTGGCTGAATGTGCATTAGAAGGTAGGTCTAAAAACCACAGAACATATAAGAATCCTCAATCCATTTTGAACTGGGTACTCCTAGATCTGTGGACACTCAGAAAATATGCATTCGACCATGCATTAGATCCCCTCGCTGATTTCTTCAGTGATACTGCAGTTGACATTGAGTGGTATATCCCACTAATCACCAAAAAAGAGAATGCTGGTCTGACCCAAATACATATTCCTCATCTTAAATGAAATAAATATAATCTTTGACAGACCATTCAGGAAAGAATGCTCTCAAAGGCAACTAACTAGACCTCCAAGTACCATAAATAGAACCAGCAACTATGCTCCAGGCCCACTGTAGAAATCCAGAACCAGCTGTCAGGGGTGATGCTGTAGGGATAGGAGAAACCAGGGCCAGAACTTTGTGGAATCTATGTAAGATACAAAGAGAAAAGAGGCTCGTCATTGCTATTCTATTTCCATTTATAAAAAGTAACTGTTAAAAAAATATAAATAAGCCTGGTTTAAAATAGGGAACACATTTTATATCATGTGGGCTTGAAATGTGCTGCTCAGTTTCACACCTCTCTCATCCCAGACTTGAGGTGAGAACAAAACATGTAAGTGGAACAGTTACCTAATGAATACGCCCAACCCAAGCCCAGCTTCCCACCATCTTTTTGGATTTGAGCATAAAAATTAACAGCAATAGAGATGAATAAAGTGTCTAGAGAAGGGGTAAGAAAAACAAGGGCAAGGGACATGTCTGTGGCTCCTCAGAAACGGATATGAACTCCTGTGTAACTAAGGCTGGTCAGTTGTCACACTTTCATAGCTCAATTATGTTGCAGTCAGGCATCTGCTGAAGCTTTGGGGAACTTATTGAAGGATCAAGGCAAGCTTCTACCACCCTTTCCTCCCTCCGAGCATGAGAGAAGGTACTGTTCATCAGATCCACACTGTCTACAGTTCTTCTCCATAAAGTTTTCCAGTGCAGGGTGAGTGTCATCGTGTCAAAGGCTCAAGCTCTATGTAGGGGCTTGAGTTCCATTTAGTCTACTTTCTGCTTCTTGGAATGATGAGTAACAAGAATCTTTAAGGAACCTCATGCCTAGTCATCTCCTCTCTGGTCTCAGCTTCTATGAGGCAGCCTGGCAAGGGTTAATTTATCAACAAAAGATGTCAGTACTTTCAACCAAACTTTTTTCCCCATGGTTGAGGTAGCATCTCGCCACCAGCTTTCAGGTTGCAAAGGATATCGTTCCAAGGCAGTGCCGGGGAAGACACTCACCCAAGCTTTCTATGCAAGCCCCTCTGTTCTCCTTAGCTCTACATCATCACCTTACATTGGGTTGTGGACATAGGAGGATACAGATTCCTTTCCTTTGCAACATGTCAAAATTCACTTCATATTTACCTATTAACTTTTGAGCAAACATCTCTTGGGATTCTGGAACAAAAGAAAGCAAAGTTCAAATCCTTGACAAATTCTAGCCTGCCAATCTGAGATTGGGCATGAAGACATCTGACTTCTGGGCACAGGGGCTTCTGTGGCAATAAGATAGGAATAGGACAAGCCCCAAAATACCCATGTGGATAGCACATTGAACTATGGCTGAAACCATAACATCTTGAGACCCTTTCTCTTCTCTCCAAGGACCCTGAGACTGCTTGTGTGTTGATCCCAGCAGCAATTCCTGTGGAATGTCTGGATGCCTAAACTTAGAAGTATTCAGAAGCTGAGTACCACAATGACAAAGTACCTCAAAAAATGACTGAGCAATAGAAATATAGCTGTTATTGAGTTGTTTGTTTGCTTGCTTGCTTGATTGATTGATTGATTGATTGACTGTTTTCTTGCTTGTTTGTTTTCTTGCTTGTTTGTTTGTTTATTTGGTCAGTGTGTTTTGTTTTCCCTTCACAATTCCAGACTCTGAGTCATTTCAAAACATTCATGTATGGTCTGAACTTTGAGTCTATCTTCTGGGCCCATATGTATCTGTCCTTCCCTGTGATTTCACATAGTCTAAAAGGTCACCTCTCAGCTAGGGTTGTAGATCTCTCTAAAAAGCCTACTAGAGTTTACTTCACTAAATGTTCTACTTCTAAAGGCAGTCACACTGCCAGTGTTGGGGCTTAGGAATTCAACATGTGGGATGAGAACCCTCCAGCCCATAACCATGTGAGTTAGGAAAGTGAAATTCTTGACCTAGTTCTAATTCATGGGAGAAAAACAATGCTTAAAATAAAAACTACTTTTCCTACCTAAGCTTCGCCTGTGCATATTAACTCAATGCCTCTTAACATTTTCTATCTTGCTCCAAAATCTCAAGCATAGTCTTCATTTCATCTGAGAAGAGGACTAGGTCCATCAACTACCTCAACTCTATTCTCTTAGTCCAGTTTCTCTCTTACTAGGATAACTGTCTCTCAGTCCTTGAGTCTTAGACCCTCCTTAGTGAAGCTCTCCTAAGCTCAGCATAAATGAAGTCCCCCTTCCAATTTCCCATTCAAAAAGCACCTTACATATTTCTTCCTGTATTACCTCTCATCACACCTATAGTCCTGTAGGACTCACTGCTTGACAGTGAGTACTGTTTGTAAAGGTATGACTCAGCTGCTGTTGCCACAAACACTAATTCAGTCAGAAGTAAAATTCAGCTATAGAAATGAACATCCCTAAAGATTCAGTATTTGAATAGAAGAACAGATCCAGTCTACTTCGTGGGACTCCAGGAGACATGCTCATTGTAGCTTAGGCTGGTGAAAGTTCTGTCCTGATGTCTGCTGTTATCATCATACACCCTGAGGAATGTTCCAGAAAGTCTCATATTAGTAATGAACAGTAGCACCCTATGCATGTCATATATCATGTCCACACACAACTCTTTGGCTAATCCTAGCTTTGTAGACCTGTGCATCTCCTGGAGAGCCAAAATATGCTGACTTCTAGCTACTGGTGAGCAGTCCTAATGACTATTACAACAGTGGTATCACCACAGCATGGTAGATGCTTGATCCATGTGTGCTAAAGATCAAAGAAAAAGAGGGGAAGGAGGAAAGGAGGAGAAAGAGGAAGAGAAAGTTTCCCCTTATCAGGCACTTGGTCTCACTTAGGCACTTTGAGTTTTACTAATGTATTAATTCATTTCTTGCTCACAATTAAAAACACAGGTCATGGTATCTATCACCTAGATATATAAAATCATCACTCAATCGCCCCTTTCAGTTATTACTGCATTTCTCACCAAATGACCTTGCTACTCCCAAATTCCTTTTGTTGTTCTTGTTGTTGTTTGGTGGGGTTTTTTGTTTTGTTTTGTTTTGTTTCTTAGGGGTTTTTTGTTTGTTTGTTTTTTGTTGTTGTTGTTTTTCAAAACAGGGTTTCTCTGTGTAGCCCTGGCTGTCCCAGAACTCACTCTGTAGACCAGGTTGGCCTCGGACTCAGAAATCTGCCTGACTCTGCCTCCCAAGTGCTGGGATTAAAGGAGTATGCCACCACTGCTGGGCTTCCCAAATTCTTATTTCATTTATTTCAGTTCTTTTTTTTTTCTTCTGTTTAAGATTTATTGAAATTCTTACACTGTTACTTCATCCCATTCCAAGCAAACTTGTATTTTTTTATTGGTTATTTTATTTAGTTACATTTTGCCAGTCTATTCAGAACAGTGCTTAGGAACAGCTCATATCAGTGTCATCTTGAGTTCAGCTCCATCCAAAACAACAAAGAAGTCTGTTCTCTACCCTGATCTTTGATTGGATGCTTCATGTTAGACTCCGCTGAAGAAACAACTCCTCTCCAAGTATCCATGAATCTCTTATTGTGTTCCTCCCTTGCCTATCATTAGTCATAGCTGCAGTTTCCTCTGTTGAATCTTTAACTCATCTCAAACTCCACGTACATCTTGCTTCAGGACTCTGACAAACTGTGGGGTTCCTTAGCTCCATGCTTGAGTATCATTTATCCCAGGGTTCGGGGAGCCTTTTGGTGACTTTCTGTTGTACATCCCCAGGACATACTTCACCATCCACTCTCCTGTAAGCTTCTCCACATGGATGCCTACAGGATCTGAAATGCAACATCTCCTTTAGAAGACCATTAACTCCTATAGCCCTCCTCCACAAGTCTCTATCTCATCCACCTCTCAAGACCTGGAAGTCACCTTAAACTTTCCTCTTGTCTACATTCCTCATCCACTGATGGGGAAATCACAGTTCTGCAACCAATTTCATCTCTTGTTATTCTGGTTTTCTAAGTTATGGGCAAGCTTTATATAGAAAGTCACCACAGCCTCTTGGCTTGCATGACACTCTTGATTTCCTCATATTTGTGGAAAATGAAGCTTGCTTGCCTTTCTGAAGTTGACAGGAACTGAACAACCTGGACAGGCTGCTCAACCTAATTCTTTAATTCACATCTTGTGCCATCCAACCCACCACAGACACCTTGACTCATCTGTTATTCTAGTTCTGGATTCTCCCATCCCCAAGTTCTTCATGTGCTTTCTGCTTTGAAGCCTTATTTTTCCCCACAAAGATAGCTTTAGTTATTATTGTTATTGTGACAAAATAACTTGTCAAGAATCAGTTTAAGGGAAGCACATTCTATTCTGGCTTGAAGCACAAGGGTATTATTCCATCATGGCAGAGACTATACAGTGGAGGGACAGTAATAGGATGACCTCTTAAGTAGGAAGCCAGCTGTCACATTGTGGCCATAGCCAGAAAGCAGAGTGAACAGGAAAGGGACCAAACCGCAGTGACTCATATCTTCCAACAAGACTCCTTCTCCTAAATGACACACAACTATCCTAAATAGCATGACCAGCAGCTTAATCTAAGTTCAAACACATGAATTTAAAGGGGCCATTTTACATCCATACCACAACATGCCCCAGAGATGCTGAAGAGCTAGCCCAATGTCAGGCAACAGGAAGGTTTTAGAGCCATTGGAATTTTTTTTTTTTTGTTTAATCTTCCCTCCTGCCCCTGCACTGCCTTCTGCTAGACAGAGCAGGTTAAGGGCATCATCTTTGCTTCTCTGCAATTCTTTACAGCATTAAAATTCCATTTTCTTTTAAGTGTGTCTTTGCAAAGGCCATTAAAAGGTCATCTAGCATCTAATCTCCTTTCTTAACTTGGGAGCTAAGTGAGTCCTCTGCTGCTCTCTGAACTGTAAAACAAAGATAATACCTGCCAGGATCTTTAAAGAGATGTTTGACTCCCTGTCTGGCACACAGTAGGGGCTCAATAAATGTTATCTTGCTTTTTACCCAGAGTCTATTCACTCCCTCTGCAAAATGATGATGTCTACATCACTATGCTATGTACATGGTTTGTGGGGAACACAGATGAACCAGAATAGTATTCTGCTCTTGAGAGCCCCAGATTTTTATAGGGAACGGAAAGAATTTACTCAAATATGCTCAGTAAAGCTAGGAGGCAGAACATGCTTGGCCATTGGAGTCTGAAAGACTCAAGTTCAATGTTCTTTTAATTTGTAAATACATGCATTTATTTCAGGTCATGGATGAGCATGCCGTGAAGTATATGCCAAGGTCAGAGGACAATCTACAGAAGTTGCTTATGCCCTGCACTGCATGAATCCCAGAGACTGAGCTCAGGTAATCAGGCTTGGTACTTGATAATGTATGCTTTTACTGTCAGAGCCCTCTCACTGGCCCAGAATCAGGTTTTTTTTTCCTCTCTGGCAAGCTGTGTGATGTCACAGGAGTCGTCCATCCTCTCTGAGACTCATTTTTTTTCTCTATCACATAAAATCAACATCTAGATTTTTTTTACCATATGCAAGAATTAATCAAGTTGATATGTAAAGAGTCCACAGAAAATTTTTAATAAATAGAAGCTGTTAAGATTGCACTTGCTGATGTTTACTGGATACTTGCTGTTTTCTAGGTGCTTCATCTACAATAACTTACCCATCATAGTAACCCTTATTATACAATGAAGGAATAAAACCACAAAGAGGTAAAGTGCCTTGGCCAAACTCACAGCAGTAAGAGGGGACTACAGGAAGCCCCACTTCTCCCTGAGAATCTATAAGCAGATCTGCTCCCTTGACTGTCTACCAACTCGTCCTAGAAGGTTTGACCTCTCTTTTCCTATGCCTGGGGGACATGAGTATAATATTCAAAAATTGTTCAGTAAAGTGTCCAGCAAGCCAGACTGACTGGTAAAAGACTAGAACACATAAAACCTAAAAAAGAGCCTCTGTCAGTGAAGAAACCAAGCAAGAGCTTAGAGGACTAACACATACACACACACACACACACACACACACACACACACACACACACACACAATTTCTAGTGCATTGGTGCTTTCCTCTGGGACTGTCGATCCTGGCCATGACTATAAGACAGGGGACTCAAATCCCTCACAATGAGGGCATTTCATCTCTCAAGGTGATGGGAATGTAACAGGAGTAAAGTAGTTAAGAGTTGTAGACAGCCACTCCAGAATCCTGTGCAAGAGGAAGAAGCACAGACAACCCTTGGAAGTTGGGTCTCACCAACAGGTAGATCAGGAAGGCACTGGATATGGGGCTAGAAACCCAGGGCAGGACTCTGACCTTGGATGCTTTTGACATTCTGTGGACAGTAGGCATAGGCAGGTCTAGTGCAGCAGGAGCTCTCAAGGATTGATAAAGTCCAGATGTGTGGCAAGAGTATATACACTTTACTGATAGACTCACAGAGAGTCAGAATTTGAGGGCAATTTTCTAGGCTTATGGATAGTCACTATCCCTTTTTTAGACAGCTATGTAAAGGGGTCAAGAGCATCTCCCTTGTCTGAAGAAGAACTTGTCCACATATTGAAATTCTCTAAGATTCACAAATCCCAAGCAAAATGCTGCTAACTTGTGACAGGTTTCATTTCTCTGATGTGTATTTTTCTTTCTTCAACCATTTTCTCCCTCCCACCTCACCTTCAAAAATCTACCTAATTACAAAATAACAAGTACTTTTTCATCCTAAAGAATTAAAATGGTAGCATGTTCTAAGCCTAGTTCTTGACCATATCCTTGACCTGTGTAGACTTCAGGACTCCCCAATAATAAAATAAGATTATCTTGTATCATCTGTACAGAATAGTCTCACTAGAACACCAACTAATTGAGATTCAGTCATACTAAACTGTGAATTATGTCTGACCTCTGCCAAGAGAAGTGAAATCTAACAAAGAATAACCTCTTGAGTTAATGAAAAATGGAGAAAAGACCCTGGTGCTATGGTATCACAGATGCATGAATTTGTCAATGGCCTCCTTGAAGTCATTAGAAAAAAAAAAGCTATTGTTGATTGAGCAATATATGGATATTTTTCTTGGTATATCATAATTCTTACAATGTCAGAATGTGACAACCACCTCATTTGCAGACACCTTGAAACTATATAGCTCAAAGATAAACCCGTTAGTGGCTGAAACCCTAGTTGTTTCCATTACATTTCCCAATCCTGTTTTGCATCTGGCTCTACTGCCCTTTGAAAAAGGAATTAATTGGGATCTCCTGCCATCTCCACTTTGCCAGTTTGCATTGATTTTGCGCTTGTTTATTCTTGATGCATCTGCAGAATCTGAGACCCCTAGCTGCAAATAAGTCAGATCGAGTGACATCAAGGGGATGAGAAAAGCAGGTTTCTGGTAGCTCCAGGATTGAAGAGTCTTTATGCTGGACCTACTCTTGTTTCTGTTCCTTCCTTACTTCCTAATACCCTAACTATACCCCTTGTCCTTCTATCTGCAGGCTCCTGTTTCTGACTATACAATTGGATCAACTCTTAGATACTAATTTATAGCTTTCCCATCCAGTTGCAAAGACCACTGAATTCATCCTGCCTCTGCCCTTGCCATCTGTCCAACATAGATGATGAAACATTACTCTGTTAAATGGTTCATACCATGGGGTGTGAGGAGGAACCTTTAATGACTGTTTCTCACCTTCAGAATGCAGCCTCGTGATTTCCACAGTCCAATCACAAGCTCCCTATGCCTCAGTTACCCTGGAGTCTGGATCTGCCCCAGTGGATGGAAATGAACAGTGGTTTTTAGCTCCTTGTCCATTTCTGGTTCCTCATTCCTGCTTCTACAGATTTTCGACATACAATGCATCAAATGCTTAGGGAGCAAGGACAGTAATGTGACTAGTCGCTTTCTGCTAGTCTCACAGGCTTTTCAATCTCTTCACTTCACCTCTACTCTTTGCTCCCCACCCTCCCTCCTTTCAGCCCCTAGTGCAGATCATGTGCTCTGTATGGTTGGCCATGTCCTTATCTAGCTTGTTTCTGGGTGCCATGTCACCAGCAAAGTTCTCAGTAAATGTGAGAAATTTAAGGCAGCCGTGAAATAACAGCTCCTTGCATCCCTTCCTCTGCAGTACCCTCTAAAGAGAAGATATTACCTTCCCTCATAGTGGAAACAAGTACAACGTACAAGAAGAAATAACTCGGTGAAGATGACGTCAGTATGGAGCTTTGCCTACCCCTTCACAGAAGTTCAGTCTTTTACTGTGTAGATTTACTTTCTAAGAGGGATTTTATTTCATTTTTAATTACAATATGTCTGTGCATCTGAAGCTGGATTCATAGACAGTTGTGAGATACTCCACAAAACTGAATTCATGTCCATTTCAAGAGCAGTTTTCTGTTGGTTGCTGAGCCACCTCTCCAGATCTCAGATTTCTTCCTTTTAAAGATTTCAGCCTCCATCTTGGATAGACAGTCTCTGGTCACAAGTCACATTATGACATTGAGGCTCTAGAATGTCAGCACTGTTAACTCTGAGGGATTAGCATATCACCTGCCACCCACCTAAGAAGACCCAGGCAGCTGTGCTATCTAGGTTCTCTCTGATACATGCCAACTATTGCTATTGCTTCACAGGGCACTTGGGGGATATCAGATCATAGTGGCCAAGGCTGTAGCAGCTGAGGCCCTGGTTAGCTCTTGGCACCTGCACTGCCAAGTTTATCTCCCTACTTTTGTATCTGCAGCTGTTGAGGGAATTTTTTCTCTATCGGAATTCCAGGAACTAGCATATTAATCTGCATCCTTGAGTCTGTGTGAACTATGACTCTCAGCCCCAGAACTCACAACTCAAGCATCCATCTGGTGACCCCCTGAGAACCATCCTTTTCATTCAGGTCTCCTACTTCTCAAATAAGCTTCCTTCCTTGTAATGTGAAGAGAAGCCAAAAAGTAGCACTCATGAAGAAAGGTCAGATGCTGTACTGCGTTTGTTCACGAGGGTGATATTTCACCAAAGATCAGATGCTTCCTAAATGATAAACAAGAGCAGCAGCCCTCTCTTCCAGTCCCAAGAGGGAAAGTATCCACTCCATATGCAGCACAGGCCCCAGTGAAGACCAGAGGGGGTGGCAGGCAGGTTGAAATCAGTCAGAGTATAGATTTAAAGAAGAATCAGAATGGTTACTATGCCTAAATGTGTGTTACACATCACGCTTACTGAATGGGTTAATAATGGCACAAATAGTCCTTGTTTACTGAGAATTTGATACATGCCAGGATTTTACTAAGTTCATATCCATGTAAATCTCCAATGCAACTCTCTAAGAAAACTGTTCAGAAAAATGAGGCACTTCTCTCTCAACAAATATGGACTGCATCTCTAAATTGTAAGACCATAATCCACCTCCTAATGCTCCTATGAACACACACACATGCACATGCACACACACACACTTGGAGACTTGCAATGTGGCATTTATGGAAAGAGAACACCTGCCACAGAACACCTCTGTTCAGTTTCTACCTTGACACAAGAACCCAATCTCCTGAAGTCACATTTTGTCCAGGGGTCCTGTACCTTCTTCATGCTTTCTACTAAATGTCTAGGCTGAACTCAACTACCTTGCTAATGGTGTCATATGTGTCCAAACAGAGTGGGAAAAAAAGTGGAGAGTTTTAAGCAAACTGTTACCATATTCATTTTATATAATACTACAGTCCAATGATATAGAAGATAGTTTAGATTGGAGCAAGTGACTTAGGAAGACTAGGAAAGCAGCTAATGAAACCATGTAAGTAAAATATTAGGGTTCCTCTGACTAGTGATTGAGCTTGGAGAGACATGGAGTTGCAAGATATTGAGAAAGTACCATTGCCAGAACTTGGAGAAGTGTGTGTGAGATAGAATAATATAAAAAAATAAATTTAAGCCTTCTAGTTGAATAACTGGATGAATGATGTTTCTCTTCAGTAGAAATGAAGATGACTAACTAGGTGAGCACTGAAGAGCTCTAACACTGCAAACAGAGTAATGTCACTGGTTTAGCTACAGCCTTTTGTCCTAGGTGTCACAAGAAGTCACCAAGATCTTTCTCACCAGAAGCGTACCCTGATGAATGATGTAGCATGAGTGGAAGAAGGTCCAGAATCCTAATCATAACAGCTTCTACATCATTTCTGGACTGGAAAAGCAATCAGCACAAATATCCTGGGAGCCTGTCATTTACAGAAGCATCACTAAGCTGCAGATGAAATCTGAAATCAGCACCATGAACAGAGTCATAAAAGTGACATTAACAGGAGCACAGTCAGGGAAAGGGTAGGTATTCCAGGAATGAAAAGCTATTGCTGGGGATGTAGCTCTATTTGTAAACTAATCGCTTGTCGTGTATGAAGCCTGGTTCCATCCATATAACCACATAAACTGTGGTGTGTTTGTCTATAATCCCAGCACTTGGGAGGCAGAGGCAGATGGATTTCTGAGTTCAAGGCCAGCCTGGTCTACAGAGTGAGTTCCAGGACAGCCAGGGCTACACAGAGAAACCCTGTCTTGAAAAAAAACAAAAAACAAAAACAAAAACAAAAAAACAAACAAAAAAACAAAAAAACAAAACAAAACAAAAAGAAAAAAAAAAGAAAGCCAGAAGTTGAAGATCATCCTTAGATACATATCAAGTAGCTCAGTGAGCTCAGCCTGGGATGCATGAAACACTATTTCAAAAAAAAAAAAAAAAAAAAGGAGGGAGAAAGGAGGCCTGAGAGAGGGAGGAGGAAAGGGAAGGGAAAGGAAGGAAGGAAGGGAAGGGAAGAAACAAGCAGGAGATCTGTTTCCATTCACAAGCGAATGGGAATTGCAGAGGCCTGGCAACTTAGGAATAGAAAGAATCCTTTGTAAATTCTTTAGAAGCTTACTCCAAAACCACCTATGTTTCTTATAAACACACCTGAATAACCCAGACCTAGAGAAACAAATCCTTTAGTCCCTTGACCTGTGTGTGTTTTTTTTTCTTTTCCCTATAAGAATACAGTTTCATCTGTAAGGACTTAATATTCAAATAAGAAAATGTATATCATGTGTTTTTGGAGTACACATACTAAGACATAAATCAGTGTTGATCTACATTCCTAACATCCATCTTGGAGACCAGGTCTCAATGTGATTCCATAAATCAATCAACATGGACAGAGCATTAACTCTGTGTGTTAAGTGCCAAAAAAGATCAAATAAGTGACTGGCAGGATCTACACTCTGAGAACGCTTACAGTCTCTCAGAAATGTCCAACTCCAATAAAGGCAGCAAAGGAAAAAATAATATTAACTGAGTGAATCTTTCACCTTTCATCTGAGAAGAGATACAGCTTTCTTAAAAATATTCATCAACAAAACAAATACCTAGATAGGCCCCTTTTGATATTAGATGGCTCCACCCTTCCCCCCCATGAAGTGTATCTTGGAAGGAGAAAGTAAAACCGGGAGGTAGACCATTAGGAAGATCTTTGCATTTATCTCGTATTGCCATATAAGAAGTGTACAAGAAATAATTCAGTATTTTGAATAATTTTGGTGACAGGAAAGGTTTGTAAAAAGAAATGAATAAAGTATGAGTATTAAGAGAGACTTGTGCAGAAGCAAACTAAAAGGAAAGTGATAATTATGGTGTGAACAAGGTCTCGGGGCAAATAGCACTGGCCCTTCTAACCAGGAGACTTTCTAGAAATCAATTACCTAATAATTCACTTTTAATTTTTTTGTTGGTTCCATCTTGCAGGATAGTCCACCTAATGGGCATCTTATGAATTGTGGCTACCATATATTTTGACTTATTATTCAGGAAGATGGAAGCAAGAGGTATGTCCAGTGACCAAAAGTATTAGACAGTATGGAGAAGACTCAGTGTAGCAAAGACTTAGGTGGAAAAAGATGGACCCATGTGGAAATGAATTGCTGTGAGAAAGCCATTGTGGAAGTGTATGGTATATGAATAGTTTGGGATGCAAAAGTATTGGTGTGGGAAAGGCTTCCTATGAGAAGGACTCCTATGTGGAAAACATTCCATGTTGGAAAGGCTCAGCAAAGGGAATGATGATAGCAAATTAGTGGGCTGGAGCAACTCTTTAAAGAAGGAGGAAATGGAACCAGAGGTGACCTAGGCAGGAGGAAGCTTTGTAAAGTGTGCACATGTATCAAAAGGAACTTTAAGTTCCTTTAAGGCAAACAGTGGAAATCTTAAAGGGCCAGGAAACCAGAATGTGCTTAGGATCTGCTAGATAATCATGCACAGGTATAGGAAGAACAATAACGTATATGTCTCAATCAGATTTCTGTGCCTACAAAAGAGAGATGTTAATGTTGCTACTCAAATTGTAATATAGTGACACACTTCACAGAGAAGTCCTAGTCCGTATCATCTACTGCCCTGGAGTCTTCTTAAAGATAGTAAGAAAGTTTTAGTTTGTTTATGGACTAACTTGAGGGGCCCAGCAAGCTGCTTAGACCCATAGATTTGACAGGCAAATGACTGAGAAGCTAATCCTGCGCAGCTACTTACAGTTTGTAACCTTGAACATATTGTTTCACCTTGACTACATGGTTCATCTCTAAAGTGGGGGCAGGAATCACACCTGTCAAACACGTTAATGAGATTGGAAGGATTAGCACATGTGAAGTGTTCTTAGAGCAGAGGGTGGCTTCTACTTAAGGCCTAATTTGCATCCCCTGGAAGTAGCATTAACAGTCACAGGAGGTGGGACCAGAGATCAGCCCTGACATAGTGACCAGAATCCAAATGATGCCATACCTGCCTTCAGTAGCAGAGCTGCAGCCCTCCTGATAGAGACACAGTAAGTTCTGAGCCTTGTCCCTCAGGCCGTGGCCAAACCAGGAAACAAGATTATTTTTCATGTAAGTTGTCAAGATGGAGGCTCACTGGGGAAGATGAAGCCCTAAACCAGTCTAATCTAATCCTGACTTTCAAAAAGTGATAGACATGGAGAGCAGAGTGCCTGAGAACACAGAAACGGGATGTAGAATGGCCCCACTGGACAGTGGAGACAGAGATTCAAGTTATGACTCTGCAAGTCAATGATACCTCAATTGCAAAGACAGCAGTCTTCTAAGAGAAGGTTTCCCCCTTGGAACCTCAAGGAGGTATCAGATGTTGCCCTCTAAAACTGTAATAGACACATACCTTTATTTAAAGTACTTATGTCCTGGAGAGTGCCTTTCCCATGCAGCCTTACACTTTCTCTCACTAGACAAACCTCCTGCTACCATCTTCCCAAACAATAAGTCAGTCAAGCCCTTGGTGCTTTTCAGTCGATACCAGGGGAACACTGACCACATCAGCTCACAGCAAAAAGGCCAAAACAATGTAGATCTAAGCCACAGTTCCCTGGGGTCTGAGGCAGATACACTTAGACCATTCTCATCTGTGAGGTATTCACCACCATCTAGGATATGCAGCATTCGTACCCAATTTCACTAAGGGGCCACAGAGGGTCCTTAGAGTCTGTGATTAAGGAGCAGGGAACACAAAGCTACAAATACATGTACACACACACACATGAATGTGCCACATAGAGAAACATTAATCCTTATAGTTAACATAGGAAACGCAGACATGAGTGGGTACACATACACCCCTGCATAGAAACATCCATAGAGACATTAATTCATGAACACGAGCATACACACACACACACACACACACTCACAGACATATACTCATAGATACACACAAACATTTGCACAGACAGACACACGTTCCCAGATACAATGTCTTTCCCCTTTATCAAAAATACTGAAACTAGCCGGGCAATGGTGGCACTTGCCTTTAATCCCAGCATTTGTGAGGCAGATTTCTGAGTTCGAGGCCAGCCTGGTCTACAAAGTGAGTTCCAGGACAGATAGAGCTATACAGAGAAACCCTGTCTCAAAAACAAACAAAAACAAAACTCTAGGTGGAAATGTGGTTGTGGTTGTATCAGCACAAAACTCTCTAGTCAGGATCTGTGAACAAAAGAGCAGAAGGGAGCATTTTCATGGCGGATGTGTCATGCAGATAGTGGTGACCAGGAAGCAAGGCACAACCTGAGCACTTTGAGGTATGGTTTATAGCCGTGAACAGCAGGAGAAAAAACAGACTGTGCGTACTCCTTTCCTAGGAAACTGTGGCCAAGCCTAAAGAGTCCTGCAAAAGGTGGTTTTTGCCAGAGGGAAATGTCACCTGGGAGCACACAGAGGTTTCCTCTGTGCTTTTTCCCATGCATACCACTTCTGACACCTGAAGCAGGACCTGAAAATGTGCTTTGTTCATGTGGCCCATGGTGTTATAACATGTGTCTTTCAGTTGTCACCATTACCATGCCCTGTAACTTAAAAAAGGGAACCATAGAAGGTGTTTGAGGGAGGTAGTTCCCAATGTCTTTAGAAGATGCATGTTATCTACAGGTGAGGATAGGATGAGAGGACACCAGGGCATGTTCCTCGTTCTGCATGCACGTCATCACTCTATATAGGACTTGTGAAAAAAAAAAAAAAAAAAAAAAAAAAAAAAATTGGAAAAGGCACCTTGACATCCATAACATTGGCCTGTGGTTAGAATATTAACTTGCACAGATGTAGAGATCTGTCCTTGCCAGGGCAGAATATGACATACAGCCACAGGAATATGAAATGATATTTTATGGTCCTTGTGTGAAGAAAGGGAAGTAAAGACAGAGAAATAGTGGAGGGGATTTGTCCCAGGCCTCTGTTCTGCTCCTTAGATGAGATTGCAGACACTGCATGTATAGGCTTGGTTTTGAGTGGACAGAGAGAGGAGCGTGGAAATCTCGTAAACAGCCCATCGATGGCACTACTACTGCTTTTGCCACTGAATAGCTTCGTTCTCTTGTTCTGTAGAGGTGTCAGAGTCAGCAAGTGAAATGTATCCACTTTGAATATTCACATTCTTGCCTGGAATATGTGCCATTTGTCATACTCTCTTTGAAACACCCCTTCTTGTCAGCCCTCCCTGAGCCAAGAATATCAAGTTCAGCGACTAAGAAAGGGATCCTATTTCTAAAGACCACTCCACAAGTGACTCCAAGAATCACCCATCATGCTAACAATCAGGTCAGAAGAAGACATGTATTCAAGTGTTTTAGAATAATCATGTTGCATTGTGGGTTCATAGCCTTAGATGTCAGCTAGAGGGACAAGACTTTCCACAACCATGCACACCATCTCATATCTCCACCTGTATTTCTAATGTAGTGTTGTTCAGCTGTGTCATACTTGGGCAGTGCAGATCTTAAACCTCTGTACAAGTGGTTTCAGTGGTCAAGTAAAATGACTTGTCTCTGTGGCTCTCTCCCTCCCCCTCCCCCTCCCCCTCCCCCCTTCCTCTCCAAGAATTTTGAGATACAGTGAGATGAGGTAGAAAAGTACTTTGATCTTAGATGTTATTATTATAGTTATTTCTATTGCCCTAAAAGAATGTCCCTTCTGGGTCTTTGAATTACCTCCTAGACCATATTTTTTCCTATTGACTTTGGATACCCAAGAGAGAATTACATTTCAAACAAATTTTAGCTGCTGGAAATTTGTGCAATGATAGTATGGCAGGGCTTGAAGGCACCCTAGGGAAACACCTTCTCTCACTTTCCTGGGAACAGGGGACTCTGCTCACAGAGGGGCTATACTCAGCCTGAGGACATACAGTAGTTTGTCTTAAATCTTTCACCATGCTTCCCCACCTCCTCACATGGTGATTTCCCTGAGCTTTGAAGTGGCAGTGATTCTGGAGTCACAGAAAGTCCTGTCTCCCCATCAACATCCTCAGGCATCGATTCTTCTCCAAGGTCTTTCCTGCCCAGCAGAGCTCAGCTCACTGTCTGTCTGCAGCTGCACTCACAGGCTTGATCATCAGGCTTCTAGTTTGCCAGGAAAGAAGTAAACAGACATAAGGACAAGGGTGTCCCCGCACACTGCCTCTGCTGAGTCCAGTGTTCAAAAGACAGCTAACATCTCACAAGACGCTCTTGTCAGAAATACACTATTTTGTGCAAAGTTCCTGACAGGTTTGGCAGTGAAGTCTCTGGAGAAACAAAAG
The DNA here is from genome assembly GCA_019843815.1 of Montemys delectorum. NCBI lineage: Eukaryota > Metazoa > Chordata > Mammalia > Rodentia > Muridae > Montemys > Montemys delectorum. The sequence continues at coordinate 20,812 of JADRCD010209825.1, read as the reverse complement.
GAGATTTATTGGGAAGAAAAGTGTTGGTGGCTGGGATTGTGCAGGGAATGGAAGACAAAGAAAGAAAACAGTTCTGCTGGGAAGGTGTGCAGGGTAGAACCAACACAGGCGCCTTCGATCCATCTTGTTCAAGACAAGGCGATGCTTTTCAAACAGTGATTGAATTCTCCCATGTTCTGGCTCCTCAGTAGCCAGTACTGCCTGCTAAAGACAGCAGTGTGGTGACGGCTCTATTACCACGGTGGCTGCCTGTTAGTGAGCAGCACTAAGATCAGAAATGTCGTTATTAGTCACAGTCTGCTTCCTGGATCCCTGGGATTCTCCTGTGCCCAAAGCAGAAAGGAGACTTCTCCCAATTCAGGAACTGTGCCATTGAATACCCTCCCCAGCATATAACCCCAGTCTTAGAATACAACAGGAATCAGTTAATATTCTTTCAAAAGAACTGTACTTAAAAGAAAATCGAGAGATATCAGATATGAGAAGTCTATGTGTTTTTGGAGGGATTGAAAATTGAAACGTAGGAATAAGAATGTGCCTGGATCCGTGCACCAGATCAGTAAGAGAGAGGTGCTAGTTGATGCATGGGAAGTAATAGTAACTAAAGCAATAACAATAACAGTAGTAGGTACCTTGATGTCCACTACCAGTAGATGGTAAGGCTGCCAAATTTTAGTTCCAACTGTTCCCATGCTTATTTAAGAATTCAACAAGCATTCACTGAATACCTGCTAGCTGACTTTTGTGTATTAGATCTTTGCTCAAAGAGACACAGGATAGTGTAGTCACTTCCTGAAAGGGATAAAAGTTTGGGGACAGATGCTGGGATTAAGACATATCACACAAGGCGAATAGCTACTAACGTCGAAGTAGAATGTGTTGCTGTGAAAAAAAAGATCTTCTACTCTAAAAGGACATATCAGCAGCAACTTGGAGGTCCTCCTTGAAAGACCAGGATAGGGCTGCAGGGTACATAGGGACCTGCAAGAACACTGGCAGATGAAGCTGCTTGAGGCCTCTTGGGAAAAGGGTTCTCTTCATAGATGAGAAGTTAAAGGGTAGCAGGGAGAAGTGAGGTTGTAGCTTTGACCTACATAGGTAGGCTTTGAATTTGGACCCTTGTGTGGCTTATGATACATTTGAGCAGGAATGTGAGAGTAATATGGGAATATTGGGAAAGAAGCCTGGGATGGATATGTGGGCAGAGGCTGCAAAACAGAAAAATGTATGCTCAAACTGATAGTGATGGCTGCTGGCATGAAAGAGGAACTGAGGAAGATGGTAAGAACCCTAAGAGGTTCTCAGGGAAGGAGCAAGAATTATGTATGAAAAAAAAATACAGCAGAAGGAAGAGGTTGCAAGATCAAGACAACCTGTCGTCACTGAGAAGCTATGCATGCTACTGAGCAAATCAGAGAAGTTTGAAAATATGACCATAGGAAGAGCTGAGCTATACCTTCACTCCCTCAGTCAGAGAACCCCTGGCTCCTGTTTTCCCCTTCCGGGGTAGATATCCATCGTTCATAACTGCTCTTGTAATCTATCTGTGGCTGGAGACTGGATGTGAATGATGCAGTACAAGGCAGCCTAGAGTGTAGTACTGGCTGGTTTTTTGTGCCAACTTGACAAAGGCTAGAGTTATCACAGAGAAGGAAGCTACAGTTGGGGAAGTGCCTCCATGATATTCAATTGTGGAGCATTTTCTCAATTAGTGATCAAGCGGGTAGGGCCCCTTGTGGGTGGTGCCATCCCTGGGATGGAAGTCTTGGGTTCTCTAAGAGAGCAGTCTGAGCAAGCCAGGGGAAGCAAGCCGGTAAGGAACATCCCTCCATGGCCTCTGCGTCAGGTCCTGGCTCCTGACCTGCTTAAGTTTCAGTCCTGACTTCCTTTGGTGATCAACAGCCATGTGGAAGTAAGCTCAATAAACCATTTCCTCCCCAACTTGCTTCTTGGTCATGATGTTTTGTGCAGGAATAGAAACCCTGACTAAGACAAATTGGTACCAGCATAGTGGGGTATTCCTGTGACAACCTGACCATGTTTTGGGGAGGACTGTGGAAGGACTTTGGAACTTTGAGCTAGAAGAGCCACTGGTTCTTAAGAACTCTGTGGAATGTTCTGTAGGACCTTGAAAGATCATGTTGAGAATAGTGCAGAAGATGGAGGCCTGGCTTGTCAAATTTCAGAGGGAAGATTAAAGACTCTTATCAGGGCCATGTTGTTTTGATTGTGAAGATTCTGTGGTTCTGGTTAGCTGGGGCTGAAGTATCAGCTGTGATTAACAAGATACCAGAACTACTAAAATGAAAACTTTGCATTACTGGGACTATTGATGCTGGTTAGCTGGAGCTATAAAATTAGTGGTGATTAAGAAGAGAGTGGGGAGGGAAGAGGGGATTGTTTTAGTTTTGAGTTTTTTTATTTTATTTTATTTTATTTTATTTTTATTTTTTCTTTTGGAAGGGAACCTGGAAAAGGAGATATTGTAAATAAAAAAAAAATCTAATAAAAAAAGAAAAGAAAAGAAAGGAAAATTATTATATAATAAAAAAAGAAGAGACCAGCATCACTGAGGTAATATCTTCTGGGAAGTGTTTTCTGAGAGCACAAAGAGGTTGTGTTCCAGAGATAGACAAGGTTGTACCTTGTGCTGCAACAGGACTTGGTAATGTGTAAGAGTCACCCAGTTGGTACTGGTTTTGAAGGCATGAAGGGGTCATGAAGAGCAGCTGAGGCTCAGCACAGTGAGAGGCCATGGGAGGCCATTAGTGAAGGTGCAGCCTCAGTTGCAATTGATGGCCCAGAACTGAACGGGTCAGGCAAAGGAGTTGAGGCTTGGCACCATGAAGAGAGCCTAGGAGAGGCTATTGGTGAAGCCTAATTACAGTGGAAGACTACTTTAGAGATGCCAGTACCATGAGTGACCACCAAGAACAGCAGCAGCAGTGGAGTACAGGCATCTGGAGCCTAGAAGACAAAGTGTGTGCTACAAAGGGCAGAGCTGGAGAAGTGACCCAAGCCCTTGGAGGAATCCAGAAGATCGTGAGTAGATCCCAGACACTGGTTTTGCTTTTGATTGTGACTGTGCCCTGATATTTTTCCCTCTTGAAGGAAGAAAGTATTTTAGTGGAACCCACAGTTAAGAGACCTTGAATTTTAAAAGATATTAGACATTTTAAATTTATTGAACTTTTAATATGTAAAGACTGTGTGACTTTATATCTTGGGGATGAATAAGAAAGTAAGAGTTGAGGCTTAATAGTGATGTGTTTGTGTGTCAAGTTGACAAGGGGTCAATTGTACTGGCTTGTTTGTGTGTCAACTAGACACAGGCTTGAGTTATCACAGAGAAGGGAGCTACCATTGGGGAAGTGCCTCCATGATATTCAATTGTGAAGCATTTTCTCAATTAGTGATCAAGGGGGTAGGGCCCTTTGTGGATGGTGCCATCCCTGCGTTGGAAGTCTTGAGTTCTATAAGAGAGCAGGCTGAGCAAGCCAGGGGAAGCAAGCCAGTAAGGAACATCCCTCCATGGCTTCTACATCAGCTCCTGGTTCCTGACCTGCTTATGTCCCAGTCCTGACTTCCTTTGGTGAAAAACAGCCATGTGGAAGTAAGCCAAATAAACCCTTTCCTCTCCAACTTGCTTCTTGGTCATGATGTTTTGTGCAGGAACAGAAACTCTGACTAAGACAAGTGTCTTTCAACATAGAGTCCTCTGAGCTACAGAAGAAACCTGTCTCTCACTGACAAGATCAGGAAAGACTTCCTAGGGGAGGTGGTGAATGATGTAAGCCTTTAAGGATGCATGGAAGATGTTCTCACAGAAACGTGAATGCTGTATGCCAGCCAACACAGCGAATGCATTGAAAATAAGGCATTCTTAGTGACATAGGGACACAGGAAGCTGTGAGAGAGAATGCAAGGATCTTGGTAAATATTCGGAAGAATTGGTGCTATAGAACAAAGGCCTCAGCAGGACCATAACCCCAAAGTTCACAGTTACAGTTGACAGTGACAGAGGCCTGCATAAAGCTATGGTGGGATCTTGGAACAGGAACAGTGTAGTGTAAGTGACTTTTTGAGCTCCTGTTCTTCTCACCAGGTCCTCTTTTCCAGGGCTCATGATCAACCTCTTCTGGGACCAGCTTAAGCAAAGCTCTCAGAGCTAATAACTTTATGTCAGGTCTTGTGTAAAACCAGGTTAGATTAATTATTGATGCAAACTTAGGCAAATGAAAGCTTGCTCTGGCTTGGCAATGTTCCCCTCAGCAAAATTAGCTTGCGATGCTCTGGCTGCCTCCCGGGGAGAGGCATGCTGCCTGGAAATGGTCCCGACCCACCCGCAGGGTCCTGCACACAGAGGAGCTTTGAACCTCTGACTTCAGTACTAGGCCCAGAATCTCAGCCATTTTCTAATACCATCTGGGCTGGGGAGTTCAGAAAAGCAAGGTCTCTGAATAAGCCAAGAGCTCACTGTTCTCAGTACTCCCACAGATTCCCTTCAAGCCAGACCGTGCACAGAAAACAATATCCGAGATAACAGCCTCAAAGATCCAATTCCATCCCATTTAATTAAATGGCTTTGACACAACTAAATTGCAGCAATGGATGTGAGCACATGCCAGACATACAGCCTCAGACCTGCAGCATAAGGGAAGGTTTGTAAGGTGTGGTGAAGGCCAAATGATCCCCACCTGGCTAGACCAAAGGACAGCAACTCACAGGAACAGCTGAAATTACCTCCAGTCTGACCTCCTCCTGTAATTGGTCAACTTCTTTCAGCCTCATTCCTGATAAGCATTTCTGTGTGGGCATTGGACAGACAGGATGAGACATGCATGGTCTTGCTGGTGAGTAACCCTAGGAGCGCAGAGGACCAACCAACGACATGTAAGTGTACTGTTAGCACAGCCAGAGACAGTCTAGTAGCACTGGGAAGTCATAAATGACAAAAGGAATGTGAGAAATAAGAGTGCTCACAACCACAGGAGCAGGAAGGTGCTAAGCAGGATCATGTGTGTCAAATATTCCTCAGGGCAAACATGGCAGGAGAAGAGGAAAGAAGAGAGACATTAAGACTAGCAAAGAACCCAGATAGCAAAAATCTGGGAAATGCCCTCAAGACATCATCCATCAAGGGGGCATATCTGGAACAGAGAAACTACAGACAAACTCAACCATCATTCAAAGCTGGAGGAGTAGGAGATTGCTACATAAATGGCCCGTAAAGGGTCTCTACATTCATGGCCCAAGGCCTTAGAGTTTCTACCTTTTCCCAGCTTTCTGGTCCACTTACATTATCTGGAATTCCTGCCTCTTCCTTAATAAACTGTTTCTACCATGATCCATGTGGCTTGGCTCCATTTCTTTGTTCTGAGACACAAGAACTACCAATGTACCCAAATATAAGCCTTTAAGACAGAGTTACTATAAAGCTATCAGAATAAGCAGGAGGAAGCCATTCATTGCCGAGGCCTCCTGTTCCACTCAGAGCTCCTATTATGCTTCCAGGGAGGGAATCCATGGTGGTAGAAGTAGACCCCAAATATCCACACCCCAGTAAGAGGAACAAGACATGAATGGGCCACCTGAGGGGAGAAAGTATTGTCACAGTAGTCAAGAATCATTCATTAAACATGAAGACATTATCCTCACCTGATGGAGTCCAAGTCTTGGGCACACCACTCAGTAGGCTGAATATAGAAGATCCGGTATCAAAGGACAAGTAGCCAGAAGACATTAAAGTGACCTTGTGTAAATGAAGTAGGTAGAAGACCTTGTTTGACTGAAGACAGTGGGCCACACAGCAGATGAAGATCCAGTCTGGCTCTCCCCAGCTCCTCATTCCTCAGGTGGGCCAAGGATCTGTTGTTTCTCCAAAACTGACACGATTGGACCAAAATAAATAAATAAATAAATAAATAAATAAATAAATAAATAAATAGAACAGGACTAGGAGTTGACAAATATCATTTACTAAGTGCCTTGTTTTTATTTCTTATTACTTGGATAAAGTACTCACAATCACTAGGCTCAGGTGGTGTAGTGGCTATTCCTGGTTGTCAACTTGGCCATGTCTGAAATGAACTACAATCTAGAATTAGAAGGCTCACCTGTGGCCCTAATCTGGAGGCTGAGAGATACAAGTTTCTGACCTGAATCTTGGCATGGAGACCTTGAGGAATAGTGGCTATGAATCCTATAGGATTAACATAGAAAGCTCTATGAGTTCGAGACCATCTGGGATTAAAGGTGTGGTGGCATAGTGGCTATGAATCCTAGAAGATTAAGACTGGGAGATCTACGAGTTCAAGCAAGGTCATCTGGGGTTAAAGGTGTGGTGGCACACACCTTTAACCTGGGCCACACTTTTTGCTGGAGACCTATATAAGGACATTGGAAGAAGGAAGGCTCTCTCTGCTTCGCCTGCTTGCCTTGTGGGACTGAGCAATTGCTGGATCCTTGGACTTCCATTCACAGCTGCTGCCATGACTGTTGTTGGGAGTTGATTGTTGGGAGTTGGACTACAAACTGTAAGTCATCAATAAATCCCTTTACTACATAGAGACTACCATAAATAATTCTGTGACTCTAGAGAACCCTGACTAAGACAGGTGGCAAGAACTTGAAGCATCTAGTCACATTATACCCACAGTCACGAGCAAAGAGTATTGAATGAATTAATGTATGCATACCAATGCTCAGCTTGCTTTCTCCACTCCTATACAATCCAGGATCCTTCATGGCAAAGAGACGATGGTAGCCACAGTAGACAAGTCTTTCAGTATACAAGAGAATTCCCCCAAGACATGCCTACAGGCCAATATAAGGCAGACCACCCTTCACTGAGACTCCCTTTCCCTAAGATTCTAGGTCATGACAAGCTGATAGTTCTAAGTCACACACTAATATTTGATTCATTTGTTCTGCAACTATCTTAGCCAAATTCCACCTTTGGACCCTGTGGTTACAATGGTGAACAGAACAGTCTTAGCCTCTGCCCCTTGAACTTCATGGTCAATGAGAAGTGAAGATAAAGAAAATAGTAACTCATGTGACTGTATCACCACTGTAGTAGGTGTGCTCTGAAACAACTGAACAACAAAATGCAAGAAATGCAAAATGGCCCTGAGCCATCTTCCCGATCTGGCGCTGTTTCTTCTCACTCTCCATTCTGGATAAGTTTGTGTCCTCTGTGACAGCCTAGGTGTCATCCCCTCAGAATGACCTCATCATTCTAACACAATAATTCTCAACCAATGGGTTTCAATCCCTTTGGGGTTTGAATGACCCTTTCACAGGGGTCGCACAGGGGTCGCACAGGGGTCGCAGGTCAGATATCCTGCATATGAATGTTTATATTATGACTCTTAAGAGTAGCAAAATTACAGTTTTGAATTAGCAACAAAAATAATTTAATGATTGGGGGTCTCCATAACATGAGAAGCTGTATGGAATGGTTGCAGATTAGGAAGGTTAAGGACCACTGCTCTAACACAACCTTGCTCTACTTTACACAGGGTGATCACCCATACCTAGTGATACCTTTTAGGGTGCTCCTTCATTTGGTTATTGCCTATTTTTACATGATGGCTTGTGAGTGTTTTGTGAGCTAAGTAATTTCTATATTCCCAGCCTCTATGGCACAGTTTTCATGTGAGCTAGTCATCAACCACTGAAGGAAAATGAGGGGGATAAGGGGCCTGGGACTCCAACTAGTGTTAAGGAGAGCTTTCTTGTCTATATTGCCCTTGTGGAAGAAGATAGGGTCTGAATTGGAGAGAGACAAGGCTCCCTCCAAAGCATAAAAACTGTTGTGAATGTTGTCTGTAAAGTGGGGTGAATGACAGAGCCTGCTCCTTTAAGTTGTAATATACTGAATGTACAGTGCCCTGACATTGTTGCTTGTGTTGTCAAGAGGAATAGCTGAGGGCCTGGTGATGGCACTCTGAGCTTTAAGGCTACTCAAAAATGACTCTGAACATCATCATAAAGGTTAATTCCACTTCAGGTTCAGAGCCTTTTCCTTTCTTGATTGTAAGATTTCCTTGCTAGCTCAGTATTTTATGTGGACAATGAGATAAATACATGAACTATAGTCAGGTAACACAAACCCAGGCTAAGAGATTGGGACTGGCCTTGGGGTGCTACCATTCCTTTTCCCATGCTGGAATAAGAAGAGTCACTGTACCTCTGAGTCTTCATCTAGGAAGCTAGATCAAAACAACAGTTTTGTGAGTTTGCAGCAAAGATGAGAAGATACGATACAACACAGTATATCCCACTTGGCTAAGCTCTGTGCACACTGTAGACTACATAATGTCAATCACTGATTTCTTTCTGAATTTGCTGAAAGAAAAAAAAGATACTAAAGTTGTCCCAGGATCCCTAAAAAAACAATGTTTTATCTTAAGAAAAAAAAAAAAAACAGCCCAAAACAAAAATAATCCTTAATGTGCTGAATGACTTTGGTCTACAAACTCACCCTTGTTGAGCTTTGGTTTCCCAGCCTCTAAGGCTGGAGTAAGCCAAGTTTTTTTTTTTTTTTCTAACTTAATTATTCCCTTTGAGAAAGTGCCTCATGGTGTGTATGCTAAATTAAAACATTAATTAAAATTAAAGATGAGCTCAGCAACAGTTTAAATGGGAAAAGAAATAGTGAAAGAATGTGTGTGTGTGTGTGTGTGTGTGTGTGTGTGTGTGTGTGTGTGTGTGTGTGTTTCTCATACCCAAGCCTCTAGCTCAAATCTTCAGGACAGGAGAGTAATTCCAAGACTGACAGCCAGGATCTTGTTCCTGAAGCCACTCAGGAAATCCAACCAGCCATGAACTTCCAAATATGCCCTTGGAGTATCCCCAGGCAGATGTTTTGAAAGGTTAGCAGAACTTGCCTTTCTTTTCCCCATTTATTCATTCAAACGAAAGCAGCTGGGGAGATGTAACTGAGTACTGGTGAGGGGAAGAGAAATTCCTCCAGCATTCATAAGAAGTTTTATGTGACACTCACAGTCAGCACCTCTGTATGCTCTGGGGATTCAGAAGTGACATTGCGCTCCTTGTCCACTAGAAAAGCTCTCCATTCATGGTTCAAATAAAGTAATCCCAAGGATAAAGCACCTTCTATCCTTGTTCCCCATTGCCTACCATCACCTGTTTCTCTTACCCCTCCAGTCTTTAGATAATAAAGGGCAAAGAGCTCTTTCAATCTTAGGCCTTCTCAAAGGAATACCTCCACATCCACAAGGATACCTGATTAACTCAGCCCATCTTGAAGGTCAATCTGAAGTCTGGCACATGGCTTGGAGCTACAAGAGGAAAGGCTGGGGTGTGTCCATTCATGGGCTCAGAAACTTCTCTGATCTAAAGAATGATACACAATTTCCTCTCCATTTCCTCTCCATTAATAACAAATGAGACATATTTTCTCTGAGAAAAGTTTACCCTTCACTTCATGACACTGAAGGCCCATGTCAACTGGTCTGGTCATTCCTTGTAACATATATCAAGCCTACTAGGGAAATAATATGAGACTTAGCAAGAAAAAGGCCTGACCTAAAGCCTTAATCTCTTCCTATTTGTGGTAGTCAACACAAATTACCTCATGTCTCTGAGACTCGGTTTCCTCTTCTATAAAATGGTCCAAATAATAGAACTTGCCTCATATGGGTCCATAAAGGCTGTATCAGAAAACTATGTGAAAGCGAAAGTGTTCCTGAGCATATGTCATATATGATAAATGCTCCATAAACAGTGGCTATTCCCAACACTCCATAGCATCATCGACTCTACAGTCAGTAGGGACAACAGCAAGATTAGTTTCTTGTCTACATTGTTCTATCAAAAGAGTGACAGCCACCTGAAGAATTCCACTATATTTGAGTATTTCACTTCAATACTGAGCCTATCTCAGCTTCCAATGATAAAGTGCCTTACTGAAGCACACATGAGATTTCAATTCACTGTTACATTTATTAGGCACATACTATGTGCCAAGTGTTATGATAGATACCAAAAGATAAGTCAAAATCTGCCCACTATCTACTTGAACATACTTGAGGAGACACCTCAGAGTGATGGGTCCTTAGATGTGTGTCCATCTTCCTTTCTGTCCCCTCTTTCTGGAAACCTCCCCAGGTTACCCACACATCCCATATTCTATCTTCTACATGTTCACTTTCACATTGTAGTTCCTTAACAAGAAATAAACATTCTTTACATTGCCATGTTCTTAGAATTGCTGGTCTCAAATGGATGATATTCCCAGGATCTATTTTCCTTTGCTCTGTGATAAACATAGCATCAGATAGAAATTGGATGCAGCAGGGATCTTTAGATCCCTGGCTTCACATTGTAAGAGAAGGGAGCCCACCAGGAACCCACCAGCTCAGTTCCATCTCACCTGTGGGATTCAGATGAACTCTTTCGTTATACAAGACTATGGTCCCTATCCACAATTGGGCTGCCTCCTGGGACCACTACAATAGCAGCAAAGCATGCACTATATTACTGTTACATGATGAGACTCTATTCTTACTTACTTGTTCATAAATGCTGTTAGCTGTCAAAAACTCTTGCAGAACCAGGACAGGGGTGGCAGGACTGGACAGTCACATGCAATTAAAATTCCATTACCTCTGCTGAGCAGAGTACAGTACATTTACTAATATAATTACATCGCAATTGTCTAAGTCTGTGAACAATGTGAAGTTTATGAGGTAGTGCCCTCCACAATCATCAGCCTTTCCCTCTTTCAGTGTCACCCACTGAGGCTGTCTACCCCTCAGAGGAGCAGCATGACTTTTCTGGTGAGACATATAAAGTGGGTGTACCGTGTCTGAACATTAGTCTCTCTTGGGATTTGAATTGAAATTTGGTTATGGCTATGACAACAGAATTGAGAGGTGAGGACTCAGAGGTGACAGGCCGTGAGGATACTACTTTCACAGATGGCATGACATCCTTACAGAGGAGCTGGAGAGAACCAGGTAGTCCCAAGTTTGCCTTCTGACCTGCCCCACCCTATGTGAAGGTACAGAGTCAGTTCCCTTCAGAGGAAGATAGCATAAGCTACTATCTCAGAAGGTATATCAGCATTTTACCGAGGCTTTCAAGTCCTTCTCTTCTTGAAGAAAAGAATTTGATCAAGAGACAAGGGGGAGGTTTAAATGGACATTTATTTATCAAAGCCAAACAAAGCAGATACTCCAAAGTGATGGGAATGGTCTGATCAACGCCTTGGGGGTTCCATGTTATGTATTTTGAAGTTTTGTGAATATTTATGTCACTACTATGTGAATATTTATGAGGTAGGTGGCACACATGAAGGATAAGGTAACCCTTTTACCCTTCCTAAACTATGACAGACCAGATCTCCTTCTTAGAAGATTCCATCCTATAATTCCCTAAAACAAGACAGGCCAAAACCACAGTGCAAGTGGTATTATGACATTACGGAGGAGTTTGAGCATGCACATTCCTTTTCATTGTACAAGAATGCCATGGGGTACTAGTTTCTGATATGATGGGGGAAACCTAACTTTATCTTCAAGATTATTTAACAATAAAGAGTCGTTCTGGCTGGGCAGTGGTGGTGCACACCTTTAATCCCAGCACTTGGAAGGCAGAGACAGGCAGATTTCTGAGTTAAAGGCCAGCCTGGTCTACAATGAGTTCCAAGACAGGACAGCCAGGGCTACACAGAGAAATCCTGTCTCAAAATAACCAAAAAAAAAAAAAAAAAAAAAAAAAGAGTCATTCTGACCATTACCAAAGGCAACTGTAGTTTTCCTGTTACCTCATATCTAACTCTGATCAATCAAACACAAAACCTGCTGACCCCATGATCTCAGACTTTCCAGCCTCTAGAAATGTGGAGACTGAATGACTATTTATAAATTCCCCAGCCTAAAGTGTTTTGTTGTAGTAGCATAGAATACAACAGTCACAGTCCAAGGAAATTTTTATTGTTCCATCTGGCCATTGCAATCATCCTAGCAGTAGGTAGAGAAAAGAATAGAATGCATTAAAATAACACACACATGTTTTCTTCTATAGTCTATTATAAAACCCACATTATCTTGTTGTCATGGTTTGAATATGCTTGGCCCAGGCAGTTGCACTCTTTGGAGGTGTGGCCTTGTTTTAATAGGTGTGTCACTGTGGGCATGGGCTTTAAGACCCTCATCCTAGTTGCCTAGAAGGCTAGCAGCCTCCAGATAAAGGTGTAGAACTCTCAGCTCCTCCTGCACCATGCCTCCCTGGATGCTGCCATGCTCTCACCTTGATGATGATGGACTGAACCTCTGAACCTGTAAGCCAGCCCCAATGAAATGTCCTTTATAAGACTTGCCTTGGTCATAGTGTCTGTTCACAGCAGTAAAACTCAAACACTTGTTGGAAAAAAACACTCAAAATATACTACAATTTGTTTTCAGATGGTCTCACCCTGCATACTATTCTCACTGAAGCAAATGCTTAAACTATTTGTTGTTCTTGGCTGTTGACATCCTAGAGAGGTGACCTCAGCTTTGACATAAGTGATAAAATTGAATACAAAGTAGGCAAGTAGGCCTGCTCAGAGTGGCCCCAAACAGATACTGGGATGGAGGCAATATCCCAGCATAGAATTAACCTTTGGTCCAAATCACAAAAAGCTTTATTTACGCAGATACTATCTGCCATGCACTTTTGAATCTTCCTAAGTATTGTCTCTCTCCCAGTTCAAGTTCTAGCTCAATAAAAGGAGCATGCATTCTAGCTTTCAAGGTAGAAACTGAAGTTCCAAACAGTAACCTCACTGGCTTGAGAACACCCACCTTAGAAGCTGTAATGCTGGATTCTGTACACTATTTTCTCTGAATTTATCTTCCCCCACCCCATGCTTCAGGGGGTGTGGGAAAAGTAAAGACTCTTCAGCCCTGGATTGTTCTAAATGTAGTCCCTGTTCTTCTCTTATATTTCCTACACATTGAGAAGCTCCTGGAAGTCACTTAACTAGCCTTCTTCGGCAACATCCTCAGAATCCCCAAATCACAAAGACAAGTTCCTGCCTAACTACCTTGTTCATTTCCTAGATTTTACACTTGTTCATTTCCTAGACCATAGCTTTATTAGAGGAGCAATTTTGTCAGTATCTATGCTTGTAACCAGCAGAGTTGGACCCATACAGGTGTTTAATGAGAACTTATCTCGCAACTGACTGAATAAACAGCCAAACAACAGCTCTCATTGGCTCTGTGAAAATGGGAGTATACTAGCTTAGCCTCTATTTCACTGCTACAAAACAATAACTACCACATCTACATTGCAAGGCCTATTGTGCTAGTGGGAATAAGCATATGAAGTACTTTGTTCAGTGTGTGGTGTGCATTGGATGTTTAAGAAGCAGGTACTATTATTATTACAGGGTAGAGTCCCAAACATTGCCACCACCTACACTTTCAAACAAATGAGTCATTCTGGTCGGGCACAACAGTACCTCTAGCACTTTCACGGGGATGGAAAATTCCCTTGGAGCTGTTTTCTGAATGGTGAGAGCAGAGCTGGCAGTCTGCTTTCTCATCAAGCCACACTCCGCAATATCTCAGTGTTAGCCCTGTCTCCTGGTTCCTCAACAGTGGTAGGCAGGGCAGAGAAACCTGAGTATACAAGGGCCTTTCTTTGACAAGGAATATTCAAATGACATACTGACACGCTGTACTGGCTAGTTTTGTATGTCATCTTGACACAGGCTGCAGTTGTCACAGAGAAGGGAGCTTCAGTTGGGGAAGTGCCTCCATGAGATCCAGCTGTGGGGCATTTTCTCAATTAGTGATCAAGGGGGTAGGGCCCCTTGTGGGTGGTGCCATCCCTGGGCTGGAAGTCTTGGGTTCTATAAGAGAGCAGGCTGAGCAAGCCAGGGGAAGCAAGCCAGTATGGAACATCTCTCCATGGCCTCTGCGTCAGCTCCTGCTTCCTGACCTGCTTGAGTTCCAGTCCTGACTTCCTCTGGTGATCAACAGCCATATGGAAGTAAGCCAAATAAACCCTTTCGTCCCCAACTTGCTTCTTGGTCGTGATGTTTGTGCAGGAATAGAAACCCTGACTAAGACACACGCCAACAATCTAATAAGATCATCTTTACATTTCTAGAGCCTGAGGGACAGACCCTCAACTTGCTGAGCATTCTTACACAAACTACCTTGCCTTCATGGTTTATTTTACCATCTGTACAATGCAAGAGATGATACCTAATTCCACATGAAACAGTAAAGAATAATAATTGTCATCACCAGTAATAAGGGATGCAGTGTCACATGTTGTGCTAACTACGTGGCCTTGGCACATTTTTCAAACAATTCTACTATATCCATATTATTACCTGTTTATTGAGATGAGCAAATTGTAGACGCACAAAAGGTAAAAAAAAAAACATTCTGAGGTAATACAATAGCAGAAGGAGGACCTAAGCCCCAAATCTTAATCACCAGGCTATCCTGTACTCCGGTCAGAGCGGAACCAGGTCAGAGTTTTCTCAAGAGGGATAGGTGTCGCTTGGTGTTGCAGCTGCTTCCAGATGTCCCACTGATTTGGCTAAGTCATGTACTGGGGGTACTGAGTTTCCAATCTGTGAAAGAGGATACTGAGCCAGATGATACCCATATCTTTATTCCATTAAAACATCACAGGCTCTTGTGTTAGTAGTGCTGGGACACTGGTGGACAGAGATGACTGATGCAGCTCTCTCCAGGTCTCCCCAATGGTAGTAAATTGTAGAATTCTGAATAGGAAATTCAGACTACCTGGCTTAGAACCTTACTATTAACACATTTGTGGGAGATGAGTAGTACTCATCCCTCATTTCACCTATCTGTGCATGCCAAAATATATATATATATATATATATATATATAAAGCAGAATCTTCAAATTGTCCTTGACAGATACCTCATCCTACCCTCAAAACTTGTACCCTCGGAGGCTCCCTTTGACTCTGTTGTTCAGCCCATGTGTTCCTGCTTCAGGGCCTTTGCAGCTACTCAAAGGTATCTTCCCACATACCTTTTTGTTGTTGCTGTTCATAGAATCCTCTTTTTTTCTTTTCCTTTTTCTTTTCTTTTTCTTTTTTCTTTTTTTTTTTTTTCTTTTTTTCTTTTTGGATATTTTCTTTATTTACGTTTAAAATGCTTTCCCCTTTCCATGTCTCCCCTTTGAAACCCCCCTATCCCATCCTTCCTCCCCCTGCCTCTATAAGGGTGCTCCCCCACCCAGGCACCCACTGCCTTCCTGCCCTGGCATTCCCCCAAACTGGGGTATCGAACACCCTCAGGCCCAAGGGCCACCCCTCCCACTGATGTCCAACAAAGCCATCCTCTGCCACCTATTCGCCCAGAGCCATGGGTCCCTCCATATGTATTCTTTGATTGTTGGTCCAGTCCCCTGGAGCTCCAGGGGCAGGGTCTGGCTGATTGACACTGTTGCTCACTCCATGGGGCTCTAAACCCCCTCAGCTCCTTCAGTCCCTTCTCCAACTCTTCCACCAGGGAGCTTCGCTCAGTCCAATGGTTAGCTGCAAGCATCCCCCTCTGTATTTGTCAGGCTCTGGCAGAGCCTCTCAGGAGTCAGCCATATCAGGCTCCTGTCAACAAGCACATAACTTCTTGGTCACTACCTTACCACCTCTAATCCTACACTCAAGCATCATTTTGAATCAGCAGACAGCCACCCATAACCTGCCAAGCTTACTCAACCCCAACCTGTATATTTCTCTGCTTCCCTTATGGCTGATAGAGTACATGCCATCTCTCTTCCTTCTTCATGTTGGCTTCCTGAGAGCAAAATCTTTATTCCACTGTTTTTTTCTCACAGCCTAGACCAGTGTTCTTGGTCTCATGCTACTAGTTTTCTACCAGCAATACCTGGATATGACATCATTCACAATACCTGGAACTTCAAAGCCACTCAATCTGTCCAGTGTTCAGTGAGGTCCTCTTCATCTGTCTTTTTTTTTTTTTTTCATTCCTGCCTCCACCCAAACCAGTCTCCCAGATGTGTGCAAGGAACCAGGGAGTCTTTTAATTAAAACAGTCGTCTATGATGAATCTGTTATTACAGAGCTTTACCTGTGTAAAACATTAATAATACAAATTTCATTTGTTTATGTCAGTGACAAGCATTAATTTTTAATAGCGAAATGTATGAGTTATGAAAGGCATTAATGCAAGCCAAATCACCAGGCGAGGATGAAAAGGAAATCTATTTTTTTAGGGTAAGCACTGGTGATGAAATATTATTGTGGCTTCCAAGCAAAGAGGAAGGGAAAAATTATTTCTTTATCTGTCAGCAACAATTAAAAAAAAAGGCTCAGATGAAGGGAGAATTTTATCTTCACCTTCACAGGAGCACACAGTCGGAACTGAGCTGGCTCTTTCATCTCTGGTGGCAATTTAAAGGCAAGAAGTTTAAGCAAAATTGCCCTAATTGTCTGCCCCAGTCACATTAATACTTACAGGGTAAAATATTAAACATATTTTTTTTTTACGTTTGTACACTGTTTGTCCATTTCCACAGATGGGCCTTGTAACTACCCCGGAGAAGGGAGATGATCCAAACCTCACAGACTGCTTTTGTGGGAAGCACTTAGTCAATGACTAGAATAGTCAGTTAAAGGATCAAGAACAAGGAGGGAAAGAAAGGACAGAAGGAGGGGAGGGAGGGGAAGGAGGGATGGAAGGAGAAAGGCCTAAGGCATAGGACCAGAGGCAGGTTAAGAGAGGGAGGTGGTGATCAAAAGCCTAGCATTCCAGGGTTAACTCTCCAGTCCTTGACACACCTCCCATCCTCTAATTGCATCCCAGGCCCTATCCTCTGGCATCTTTCCTAGGATCAACTGTCCAGAGTTTTTCCAGGGAGATATTTTTCTCCTGCTTAAAGCCTGGGTTTGCTGATCTCTCACTCCACCATTAGAGATGGGGACTTGTTAAGCATCCCCAGCCAATGCTAGATCATTGACCTCCACTCTGAGATGCCATCTAACTCTTATGGTTTCCTAGGTCAAACAGTGGCAGGACTTGCACTCAGCAGATAAACAATAGGAGCCTTCAGCATGTTCCAAATCAAAAAGAAGATGGAGTGAGTCTTGTCAGGACACTGGAAGTTATAATGTCCACCCATGCACCCTTCAGGAGGCATCAAACTCACATTTGTAACTGAGGAGACACTCTTCATTTGTAGCTGAGGAGATTGAGGCTCAGACATCGCCACTAGCTTGCTTTACTTTTCTTTTCTCTTTCTTTCTTTCTTTCTTTCTTTCTTTCTTTCTTTCTTTCTTTTTTTTTTTTTCCGAGACAGAGTTTCTCTGTGTAGCCCTGGCTGTCCTGGAACTCACTCTGTAGACCAGGCTGGCCTTGAACTCAGAAATCCGCCTGCCTCTGCCTCCCAAGTGCTGGGATTAAAGGCGTGCGCCACCACTTCCTGGCACTAGCTTGCTTTTGTAAGGACCTTTAGTTATTATTACTTTACAAAAAGCTGCCCTCTATGGAAATCTGGCTCTTGCACAATATTCTAGATAACATGCGTCACATATAATGTCCTCAATAACTCTATGAGAAAGTTGTTCTTAACATTCCCCATTTCATACATTAGAGAATCAGGGATTCAGTTGTGGGGAATGTGGTCCCACAGTGTTTCTAGCGGGAACTATGTGGGAACTATGCCAGGCATAAGTTGTGGAGCCAAGTATGAATGCCTGGTTCTCCATCATCACTGCCATCTTGATTGTGCAGCTAGCATGTATTAACAGTGCACTCCAGGCCAGGAACGTCCTTCACACAAGCCTCTGGACCTAATGTCAGAACAGCTGTAGACAAGTGGTTCACGGTGCTGTGTATTGATACTAATACCAAGTCTCTACTTTCCAGAAGAGTTGAATAAGAAAGTAAGTAAAATTAAACAGCAGTGAAAAGAGTTGCTAAGGGGAGGGCAGACAAACACGTGGGACATGAAAACAGAATGGAGACTGGATGAGAAGTGACAAAGTGGGTGAGGAGGTAGAAGAGTAATGAAGAAAAATCTACTAAGCCAAACTTTGTCCAAAGCTTGTATGATACCTAAAAGCTTTTATTCTAGTTTTGAAAATTAAAATAATAGAATTAAGTAACCCACACAAAGTCATCCTACAGATGTAGGATTTGAACTTGGACAATCTGGCTCCATATCCCAGAATGCAAACTGATCGATCGTGCCCCCTAATATTTGTCCTCACTGAGGTTTCTATTGAGAATAATTGAGGATGGAAGGGAGCATAGTAAATATACACATCAAGGATCGTTAAAGGAACCCACGAGCTAGGGAGATGGTTCAGCTGACCAAGTGCTTGCAGTGCAAGTGTGGGAGGACTGCCTGAAGATCAGATGCTCAGAACCCAAATGCTTGGTAGGTGGACATAGCAGACTACCAATAAACTACAGTACATGGGGCTCACCACGGCAAATTGATTAGATAGACTAGCCAAATCTGTGAGATCTGGACTCAATTAAGGGACCTGGCTTCAATGAGTGAAGTGAAGAGTAGTCATAGAAGATCCCCAACAACTTTAGACATACATGTCCCCAGCCCACATTCAAATGCTAGGACACACACACACACACACACACACACACACACACACACGCATGTGCATGGGCAAACCCATGCACAAACACATACTAAATGTTTGTTTCCTTCCCTTCCTTATGGCTTTATTATGTCACAAGCCACAGGTTGAGAACCACTACACTAGATGGTCAAAAGTACATTATCTATCTCAGTATTGGGATCCTAAAACAGAGAGAAGCTGTGGGAAACCGCTGATGGATAGATGCTGCCTTCTGAGGGATTTGGGCCATGAGACTACCTGAGGAAGTCAGCTTCCAAATTTAGGCCCAACACCAAAAAATGCATAAATTATAGAGGACAAGACAAGTTTAGGATTGAACCCCCATCAGTGGGAGCTATTGAAGATACTGAAGTCCCCTCTGAGCTTACAACCCACAAAATGGATCAGCACTTACCACTGAAGGGAAGGAGACCTGTCTTCAAGGATCAATAATGTAAAGAACCATGTTCCTTACGTTTCCCTTTTCCTACTACATTTCTTCAGATCTCCTCCTCCCCCTCCTTCAGCTTCCCTCTTCCCCAGTCCCTATCCTCTCCTCCTTCCACTGAGAAAATGTAGGCTCAGAGAGGCTAAAGCATATTCCTTCATATTCCTCTCTCTGTCCTTTTCCCCATTTTCCTCCAACCCCCATCTCAGGAATAAAAGTGCAGGTAGGAGAGATGAAGCTACTGAGCCAGTGCACAACCTCTCCCCCAGGCTTCTCTCCAGCCACTCAAGTCTCTATATTCTGTGAAGCAAGGGGAATTTTAACACTAATAGGAGTTTGAAGGTTTAGTACTAAACAAACATGGTTCTTGATACTTAAAAGACAACTCCCCCAATATTGAAAGTAGCTGACAGTGCCAACGTCTCCAGGCTAGGGAGAAGACAGCCTTCCACTCAGTGACACAGCAGCAGCAGGCACAGCTGGCAGCAGTAATAAGGGGAAATTAAAGATTTCATGTTTACATCGCCACCCATTAAGATTCCTTGTTATTAGTAAATAATGAGAAGGTTGGCTCAGCTGATTTTTCTTCTCCACTTCTGAGGTCCATGATTTATTTATTCTTTCAATGTACTTGTGAGATGACAGAAAGGAAAAGTGTCAACTACTGAGGGACAGTGCAGTTAACACCCTGGGCTATATTAAACAGAAAGGTGTTCAAACCCAGTGAGCAGAGGGAGGAAGGTAAAGAGACATTCCAGGAAAGTAAACAGATTCTCCTTCCATGTGGAAGACTTGGACAGAAAACAATGAGAGAATAGTTCAGAAAACATTATTTAGGCAGTTACAGTAGAAATCTGTGAGAGGGAGTCAGGACCTGGAACTCGTCCTAGCCCCTCTGCAGGCCACTGAGAATATTTCAGATTATGGGTGAGAAGCTTTTTTGTACTGGTCTTTCCACGAACTACTTCTCCAACCAAGGCTTAAGATACCTGAAGCTCCTTCCCACGCCCAAGGGACCTAAGACTCGAGCTGTCATATAGTTAATAGAAAAATAAAAGAGCGTCTTCTTTACATAGTAGACACTCAAAGAAGGCATCCCCCTGCCCAGCAAAGTCTGTCCTCAAAGCTGGTACACTTCAGAAATGTCTCAGTGGTTAGGAACACTCACTGATCATGCAGAAAACCTGTATGGTCAGACAACCACCTGTCAATTTGTTTCAGGGGATCCAATGTCCGCTTCTGCCCTCCGCAGGCACCTGTGTGCACATGGTGTATATAACCCATTGGTACATATAACACATGAAGCCACATAAACTTATAAATCAATGATTTTAAATATTTATATATAATATATGTTCATATGCACTTGGAAAAAAAAACTAGAGAAAGTGTCCTAAAATGAGATAATTCTATGCCAAACTTCATAGTTACAAGTTTATACTGCAGAAGCACAAGCCAGTGTTCAGAAAGATCAACTACTGAATCAAAATTCTAACCACTGGGCTCTATGTCCGCACTTAGATTATGAGCAGTAGTCACCTATCAACTCCAAGTCGATTGCAGTGAAAGTTTTTGTGTACAGAACCCCCAGTGTGGCATCTCTGCTGCCTGAAAAGAGGAAGCAGGCTTTGTCCTAGACTATTTATTTGATGTTTTCTGCTTCATTTCACATGTGGCCTCAGCACAGAATCATCCATGACAGAAGAAATAAGCAATACTGTCCTTGGTACAGCTGAGAAAAAAAAAAAA
>JADRCD010209824.1:4278-28762 GCA_019843815.1 Montemys delectorum | reverse complement strand
GTAGGTGGATGGGTGGGTAGGTGGATGGGTAGGTGGATGGGTGGGTAAGTGGATGGATAGGTGGATGGGTGAGTAGGTGGATGGGTAGGTGGATGGGTGGGTAGGTGGATGAAGAGGTGGATGGGTGGGTAGGTGGATGGGTAGGTGGATGGGTAGGTGGATGGGTGGGTAGGTAGATGGGTGGGTAGGTGGATGGATGGAAGGAAGGATGGGAAGATGGATTGAATCTCTCTACACCTATCATTTACACCTTGAAACATACAACTTGTGTCTAGTTATCTCTCTATCAAGGCTTAAGAGTGGTCTGAAGTTGAAATTTAAGTCTGCGGTAGGTTGAAGGAACTCAGAGGAGTTTTCAACAAAACGGCAGCACTGCGGCAGCGGCCTGTGTTTTTAGGTTGAACAGATTTTCCCATGTTCTGCTGTCTTCTCACTTGCTATAACAAGCTTTTGAACAACAACAGATGTCACTTCTCAAGTGTCTTCCACTCTTCTATTTTAACACTCAACTCTTCTCCAGAGCTGACAGGAGACACGGTTCCTCTCTGTCCTCCCAATACAAGTGACAAAGCATACCTCAGGAAGCTGGCTCAGGGACAGCACTTGGATGTCATAGAGGGTCTTCTGCACGGAAGGTGAGTATTCGCCTTTGTCATAGGGCCCAGCAAATTTCTGCAGGACAATGTCCCGGACAGCACCCCTAAGACACAAAGGTAGAGATTGGGGGAGCTCAGGTGATTTGTTAGGAATGCATTATAAAGCTAGAAAGTAAGAGTGGCCAGAAAACCAATTTATGGATGATTTTTGGGAAGGATTTTTATTCTGTAATGCTAATATGAAAACAAGCAGAATCTACTTCATATCCCTTCCCACTGTTCGCATGCTTTCTCTCTCTCTCTCTCTCTCTCTCTCTCTCTCTCTCTCTCTCTCTCTCTCTCACACACACACACACACACACACACACACACACCAACACTGCATTAAACAAGCACTAAGCAGCTACCTCTTCCCATAGTAATGTGTGGCCCAAAAGGATTTCCGCATTAACCTTCTACCAGGTATGCAGACAGGTAAGAATGACTCCCAAACACAGACCCTCTGCCTGCTCATGGGGGCAGTCTCACTGAGGTATAAGAGGTGTCAAACACCTTGTGTGATTGAAACCACAGAGTCTTCCATTTGGAGATGAGAGATCTGAGCTCACAAGTTAAGCAGCCCCCTCTGAGCCTTCCTCTTTGTGAGGCCTCCACTCTCCCGGCCTGGTGTCCTCAATGTAATGATTCTCCCAATACCAGTACATCAGGCTCTGGCTCCCAGGGGGAGTACTTGAAATAACCAAGGAAAAGGGGCCTGGGTTGAGGATCCCTTCCAAGCATTTAAAAGCCTCTCGCATAATAAAAAAAGAACATAAAACAACAAGTAGGAGATGCTTTGTAAAGGAGGAACAGATCCCAGCTCACCCAGGGCGGAGATGTTAACAACTAGCATTTCAGCAAAAGAATTCAATCTCCATAGCTCAGAGTTCAGAAGGCAATTGTTCCTTGTCAAAGTTGTGATAAAAGTCACACTTTACATGGCTTTTACATTTGTCATTTACTCTTTCTCTCTCTCTCTCTCTCTCTCTCTCTCTTTCTCTCTCTCTCTCTCTCTCTCTCTCTCTGTGTGTGTGTGTGTGTGTGTATGTGTTTGTGTGTGTGTGTGTGTGTACATGCCAGTACAGGCATATGTGTGTGTGCAGGCACATGTGTGTGTATTCGTGTGTGTGCGCGCACCTGTGTGTGGGGGTGGGTGGGTGGGGGTGGGTATGGGTGTGTGTATATGGGTGTGTATTGCACAGAGGTCAACTTGCCTCCAGAGGTCAGTTGCTCTCCAGATTTTATTTTTTAAGATCAGGTCTCTGATATTTACCTGGGCTTTGCTACTGCTTCAGCCAGACTGGCTGTCCCGTGAGCTGCAGGGACCTACCTGGCTCCATCTTCCCACGGCTGGCTAAGTAGACACCATCATGCTTGACTTTTATGTGTGAGTTCTGGGGCTCAAGTGCAGATCCTCATGCTTGTAATGCAAATCTTCTATAAATGAGCTCTCTCTTCAGCCCATTTACAAAATGCTTCTATGAGTACCAGAGAACTTGGAGCTTAGCCTTGGGTGACCAGTTGTCACCATTTGTCCAGAACCATGGAGTTCTCTAGGACGTGGAAATTTCAATATTGAAACTAAGACAGTCCCTCACAAACTGGGAGGGGTGGGGAACCTCAGTTCAAGCCCCTTCTCGTTGCTGAACGGCTACGCATTACCTTCCTTTGAAGGAGTCCAGCTGCAGAAAAGTCACTTGGGGTGTTGTTAGAGATAAAGGTTCTCTCAGCGGCCCATGAGTGGGCCCTGGAGTGAGCACAGTGATCTCTGTTTTAACAATATCTCGAGTAATTCCCTTGTGCACTTATGTCTAAGTCCACTGATATAATTTGAAAAGAAGGCTGCAAAGATAGCTTGCCATGTGAGCATGGGGAGCTAAGTTCCATCTCTATCACCCACATTAAAAGCTGCGCATTATGCTACCTGTTTAACCCCGCCACTGAGAACACAAGCAGATCCTGGCCTTGCAAGCTAGCCTAGCTGGATAAACAAATCCCAGGTCCCAGTAAGAAGCTGGTCACAAAAAAAAATAAGGGGGATAACTCATGAGAAACACCACATGGAGTTTTTCTCTGGCTTCCACATGCATGTGCATCCAAGTGCTTGTGTACATACTCACACACACACATACACACACACACACACACACACACATACACACACACACACACACACACACACCAGGGGCAGTTCCAAAGAATCTGGAATTTGAGTTGACAGGCCTCTAAGTTTCCTTTTTTGTTCCAGGATCCCTTTGACCTGTCCCAGTTTTAGGTCCTAGCAGTTGCTCGCCAACCGTACCAGATAGCCTCGAAGTCCACGTCCCGTCTCTGGTAGCGCCACTTGCAGTACACTTGAGTGGCAAAGCATCGGTCTTTCACCTCAGGGAGAGTGGTGAACTGGTCCTTGATGAACCCTTCAAATCCAGACTGGGTTGTTTTCAGGACCTTGAGGTCTTTGATCCCAGAGTGAATGACGGGAGGTTCTGTGTCAGACAGACAGGTAGGGGAGAGTGAGTATAAGCAGGGCGCTGTCTCTACTGACCACTCATCTCTGGGGATTCCTTCTCCTCGGATTGCCAGGCTCTCTGCCCTCTCAATAGAAGGGTCAAGAATATATTGATCTATGCTGAGACAACTTCCTCCCGGTACCTGCAAAGGTGTCTCAGGCATGCCATCTCATATGGCTCCCAGATGCCAGTCATTTAACCAGCAGTCTGATATGAGTCGATGGAATCCGCAGGAGTGGTACCTTCTCTCTGACACTGGGGTTCCTTTCCTGCAATATGGCCTCTGGTTGATCTACGGTGGCCGGTCATGACACTATACCCTGAGAACCTCTTGATGCCCTGGTGGGTATAAGAAGCTCAACCAAGACCAGATAACCTCATTAGTGAGTGGTGGGTGGGTGGACCTGTCTGAGAGTACACAGAGTGGCATGAGGTGGCCGTGGGCCCAGGCACTGGTTTATTCACTCAATATGCATAGAGACTTCTGGCTTGAGGCTGGAGCTGCTCCGTGGGTATCGGAGGTTGAAGAAGGGGTAAAAACCAGGAAGGAGATGATCTATCATTTTCTCTCTCCCCTTATAAGGGAATGGGTGGTGGGAGGCGATGGATACATTTACAGGATGCTGCTTACTGCACTGCCAAGTA
The DNA here is from genome assembly GCA_019843815.1 of Montemys delectorum. Lineage (NCBI taxonomy): Eukaryota > Metazoa > Chordata > Mammalia > Rodentia > Muridae > Montemys > Montemys delectorum. The sequence continues at coordinate 24,972 of JADRCD010209824.1, read as the reverse complement.
GTGCTAGCTCAATGCCTGTGGCAATTTCATATTATTAAAAATCTCTTATGCTCTAAGAAACTAGAAGTTTTGCTGGGCCTCAGAGCCAGAGTTATAAATGCCCCTTGAGGTTACTTAAGAGTTAAGTCAGCTATCCTACTGTGAACACAGCCTGTTTGTTTAGCCCGCCTCTAAAAGAAAGAGTAACAACCAATCTTACTTGCCTTCAATTCCCACACAATTGAGTTCTACAATTTAACTTAATGTATAGCTTTAATCTGAAATTAGGTCCATGCCCCTAACCCAGAGAGCAGTGTGTGTGTGTGTGTGTGTGTGTGTGTGTGTGTGTGCGTGTGCGCACATGCACAATGATAATCACTTGCTATAAACAGCAAACAGAGCAAATGCATTCTCATGAAATAACCCTTAGCAGTACATACCGAAGGCGGCATGCTGTACTGCCTGGTAACATTGTCTGAGGCAGCTGGGTTCAATAGAGTGTTAGTCCCTATAAACCTCCATCAAAGAGTTCCTAAAAGCACCCCTTGTTCCTTCCGCACACCACACATTCTGTGTCACCCTCTGTTTAATGAAATGGAGTAAAAGCCCCTTGTTGGGGACGGGACAGACCGACTGACAAAACAGGCAGGCACAGACTCAATCAAGACACCAGACAGGTAGCTAACGAGGGGTGAGCAGAAGATACAGTGAGGAGAGGATACAGACCTGGGCTTGCTCTTCACTCTGGGAGGAAGGCGTGGATTCCCTTCCCTTCATGCAACACTGACTTACCCTGCATCCTCCTCGGTCCTTACCAACACAAGGACCCACGAGATGCGGGTTCACACAGAGTTAGGGAAGAGGAGGCTCTTCGCATTCTGAACAAACTTTAGCTTTAGCAGGCAGCATCGTGGGACCTGGGTAGGACATCACACTGACACACTGGGAAAGCCCAGGCTAGACTCTACAAGGAGGAACTTTCTTCCTAGGAGATGTGGCAACTGACAGCAAAAGCCAGGCAGAGTCCTGAGGCAACAGCTGTTCCCAGTGGACGCAAACTCCTGGAGCATGTGTACAGCAGCCTGAACAAGCTGTCACAAGGTGCGGGAGCTGGGCTGGACTCCCGAGAGTTTAGAAAGCTGAGGAACCACGGAAATTCAGTAATGCAAATCCCTATGACCTGATTTGTTTGCACAGGCTCCTGCGGGCAGAGGAAGGTTAGGGAGCCATTGAAAAAAACCACGGAGTCTGAAAGCAGGATTCCTAAAGCTACTTCTCTTCAGTCTGTAAGTTGGTCCTGACCAATCCTATCCTTCATGGCCTGTCTAGTTGAAAAGTCAAAAGTCAGAGTACCTGGACATCACTATATGGCCTTAGTAAAAGGGGAATATAATTCACAGTCCACGATTAAAACTCAAGGGCCAGGCATGGAAGCCCACCTTTATGATATCAATGCTTGGGAGGGTAAGACGGGACCAACACTGAAAGTTAGAAGCCAGCCTGGGCTACATATGGGGTTTTATAGCAAGAAGGGTCAGTAGGTACCATCCAAACTCTTAAAATCCCATGGTTCCCCTTACTACCTGTGTGGCCTCAGTTGCTGTGACTCACTCCAGACCCAGATAAGCAATAGCTGTATTTTGACATTTTCAAAGCTACACAAACAAGTCCTACCATCAGAGAACGCAATGGCCAGAGGTTAGTGGTAGATCTGCTGATTCGGCATGTTCTGATTAAAAAAAGGGCTCTGTATAGAATGTCCTCAGATAAACTGGCATCACAGAAAAATTTAACTGCCGGAAGTTCTCACTGGATGCTGTACTTGAAGAAAGCCTAGGAGGAAGGTGCTGGCAGTCCTTGAATGCCTTCATCTGGCCTGGGTTGCCTAACTTTATATTTTGTGCTTTTTCTTTCTGTTGCAGGTACAGAATGGCACAGGTTCTTCTGCATGCTAGGTAGGTGTTCTGCCACCACAAGTGTATTCTCAGCCTACATTCTAAATGTAGAAACACACTGGTACCACATCACCAATGTGTAACTGCAGTGGGTTTCAAACCCAAGAGAACAGCAGAGCCCGCAATAGGTATCTATTGAGAAGCATACGGGTGACTTATATCAAGGGGCAACAACATCGCAATAGAGTCCCTTTCTCGCCTAGAGAGCTGACGTCCACCAAGGTCACTGTTTGCCTCCCCACCCCACAACACACGCACCCCGTCTGTTGCTCATACTCTAGGTAGCAAAGGAGAGGAAATGGGCTGAAACCATCCAGTGTGTAAGCATGCTTTTGGCTAATGCCTCTCCAATGGCATCTTCTTAGATAGTCCTCAGCCGTCTCCAGAGTAAATATCTTTGTGCAGGAGACTGTCATTTCTGCACCCATCCTCACACAGTTAGAAATGGGCGGAGGTGAGGTTTAAATTCAGCCATGAGATTCCGTGATTTTCTGCCCTTCTTTTAGATCATTCTCCATCTGTGCAGCGTGTCTCCTTCCTGAATCTCCCTTTGTCTCTTCTCAATACTTCAGAAGGGCTTCCCAGGAGGGTAGAGCGTCGCGACCTCCCATCCACAGTGAGCTTTGAGGAGCTCAGCCTTTGAAAAGCATCCCCTCCATCTACTGAATTGTGAAGCATCACTTTCTAAAATGCCTCCTGTGCATCTTGAAATGTGTAGTATTCTGCAAAAATTTACAGGGACTAAGTGATGGCTCAACAACTAAGAACAGCCATTGTCCTCACAGAAGACACAAGTTCAGTTCCCAACACCCCACGTGGGTGGCTCACAAACACCTGTAACTGCAGCCCTGCAGGGTTTGATGCCTCTGGCCTCTGTGGGTACCTCATGTGCACGTACTCAACACAGAGACATAATTTTAAAAGGATAAAAATAAATCTTTAAACGAACAAATTTCCTATGAGTTACCAGTAAAAAGTAACTCTGATCATTGCATGGCACGCAAAGTCATGTAATCTGAAATGCTTTCCCCAATGTCTCCTTCTGGAAAACGACACCCACTCCAAATGAAACAGAAAACAGCCCTAAAACAGAACTAAAAGAAACAGTAGAATCCTTCAAAGGTGAGTGAGAGGGGAAAAGAGGCCAAAGGCTCCATCTCCATCTTCTCCAATGCATCTGGCTTTGGTCCCCAGCATCTACTTTGCTCACCAAGCTTTGGCTCCTCCCATAATCTTACTCATAAAGACGCTGCCCAGTATTGTTGTATATCTAGAATCCCCAGCTTTGGCATTCAAAGATCCCACAGATCAAGTCCTAGTGCCTTCCCTTCCACAGCTTCTCTGTCTCCATGGCAACAATGTCTCTGGAGGAGTCCCTTCCCATCCTGATTTTCTCATTGTTAGGATGGAGATGGTAGGCATGCCTGGTTTTTGGAGTTGACATGTTTCTAGGGTAACATACATGAGGGTTTCATAGAATAGCTGCTGTGTCCAGAATGTACTGTGAAAGTCTCCATGGTGACCTTGCTGCAGCTGGCTTTTCCACACCCATGCTAACCACCTGTCAGTGTTTCCTGAGCCCCACAGGCTCAATGGACTCTGAAGCCAAAGGCTTTCAGCCTGCGTCCCACCAGCCCTGGAATAACTCATCTCCACTCTGGCTAGCAGTCTTGAGAGGATTCGCTCTCACTACACTCTGGAAACAAATGAAAGGCCCTGTACTTTCAAATGTGCTTTGGCACCCGAATCAATCCCACAGCGTAAATGCCTTCTGTTCCCACGGACGATTAACTACTACCAGTTTTGTCCGAGTGGAAGCCGACTACTCTGGTACCCTCCTCACTCTGAACAAAACCAACAAAAACTATCCTCTTTGAATGTGGACAGCATTTTTTTCCTCCTTGGCACACATTAGACAGACTGGATGAAATCAGAGTGCTTTTTTTATCGTCTCTGTTGGCAGTGCCCCAGCCTGCTGAGCACTGGTTAAAAACCTGAGGCTTTCAAATGCATAGGGCCATCAACTAAAAATATGCTGCCACACACACACACACACTCTCAAAAGATCCCAGTTTAGATCCAAAAGAAGTAATTCAACCAGAAGCAATGTCATCTGGGTAGCATGCCATGAGCGCACTCAATCTGCCTGCGACCTTGCCCCGGAAGCCTGTACTCCGCCTTCCCCAGCACCTCCATGGTCGAGGGTTAGTGCAACAGGGAGATTTTTTACATTTTACATCACTAGAGTATAATCTCTTCAGCGCCTCAGGTCCTCCTACACACTCAGCAGATTGTGATTTATCTCTCAGAGAAGCATGCTTTCACTGTTTAGCTCTCGAAGGGAAAGAACCTCATTTCAAATTAATAGGAAACAAGCCCAGAACCTTACCTACGCATCAGGTGTCAAAAAAGCACAAAAAAGCTTTACTGAGCTGAGGTGGGGGGAAGAACCGTCATGAAGAGGATAATTGCTTTCATAGTTAACGCCTCCAAAAAATGGACAAAAATAGCTAAGAGGAGGATATTTAAGAACCATATTAAATCATTCTACTATCAAACTGCAAACTGGTGAAAAGCTAGAGGCAAAAATCAACTAAGTCAGTGGTTCTCAACCAGTGGGTCTTGACCTCTTGAGGATCAAACCAACTTTTTAAGCTTTTACAGGGGTCACCTAAGACCATCAGACAACGCATCATGAGTCATCGCAGTAGCAAAATCATAGTCATGAAGCAGCAACAAACATAACTCTGTGGTTCGGGTCATCGCAGCACGATGAACTGTATGAAAGGATGGCGTCAGTAGGAAGGTTGAGAACCACTGAGTTAGTGTTTGCCTCTGTGGATCCATTCTGCGCCCCCAGGGACCTTCAAAGTCCAGGCTGTGTGATTCTGGAAGTGATAGAGATGATGTCACCAGGCAGAGGGCTAACTCGGCCTTACTTCAACTAGGCACAGAGCAAGGTGATTTTAGGACCTTGTTATTGGTCAAGAACTTCTCTTAAGAACTAAAGAGCTGCAGTCCTGGTATCAAAGGATGAAAGCAGCTGTCTTAGAAGTAGTTATCACCCCTCAGATCTCTCTTGATTCCCCCCCCCCTTACTTCTTCCATTTGCCTAGCTTGTTATCCTTAAATCTACCTGCCCTGGCCCTGGGCTTTGATCACATCACATCCTTTCTTATCTCTGCCTCCCAGCAGCCTTCGTAGTAGTAAGCGGGAGGGCTTTCTCTTTTCCAATATCTAATACGGTATCTCTTATCTGTAACCGCTCTTTCACCTTCTGCTAGCTGGTACACTTTTGCTGCTGTTTTTGCTTTGTTGTATTTTGTAGTTAGAGTCAGAATGGGAGCCATTGAATGCTTAAATAATTGTGAATTTTAACTCAAATATCTCAAAGGCTTGGGGACTAATTTAATTCCAATTAGTGAGTAGACATCACAGTGGTGCCCAGGCTCAGCAAAGCTTCTGGTCTAGCAGAGCCTCAGGAGACAAGGCATTTGTCCTGAATGTCCAATGGCACACCAGCAGCCCATGCTGTATCTTGTATGCAGAGAGCCTAGTTCTCCTATCAGGGCATGGGAAGTTACCAACAGCAGAGCAGCCTTTGACCCTAGGGTTGAACAAATTTCCCACTCCTAACTCTCTCAAGGAAATAGCAGACTTTTAAATACTCAAAATTTCAACATAATGAGGTCTCTGTAAAGGATCCACCAAGAAGGAACAATATAGTGAGGTTTAAAGCAACATCAGGACCTATGCCATCCAAGACTCAACAGCTTTCCTAGACTTTTGGTTCAGGAAAACAGGAAGGAGTTGAATCCACCAGGTGAAACTCAGCCATTCTTTTGGGAAGGATCCTTGGGGACTCACATGGGTGACTACGTGTCCGGGAAGGGCAGGATTTTCACCATTCTACCGGCCCCCAACAAACCACAGGGGCTTATAACACCAGACTTCACTGTAAATGTTGGGATGTGTAGATTGATACAAGGGCATTTCTTCTTTGTTTTGTGTGTTGGTGCGTGTGTTGTGTGTGCATGTGAGTGTATGAGCGTATGCACCTCCCTGCGTGTGTACAGTGGCCAGCACAGATGCCAAGTGTCTTCTAATGTTCTCCTCCTTATTGCCTTGAGACAAAGTCTTTCTGGAAGCTCATTGTTTTTTACTAGACTGACTGACCAGAAAGCTCTTGTAAGCAAAACATCTTCTCCCCAAAGTGTTGAGGTTTCATGCACAAACATCCAATGCAGTGGGTGTTATGGATCCAAACCCAAGTCCTTGTGCTTTCACGGCTGGAGCTCTGATCCACTCTCAGAGTCATCTCTCCAATGCTCCATTGCTTATGATGACGATGATATCATGAATTCCTCCCAGTTTAGTACTTAGATAATAAGCAAATTTAGAATTGGACTTTGCCACAAAGAGAACGTACACCTGTACTCTCAGAAGAGGGGCTGAGTAGAAATGCTGTCACACGCAGAGCCCCGGGTACATACATTTGTATCCAGTGCACATGGGAACCTGAATTCACTGACTACCTATCAATCCTCTTACCCCATCCCTGCCAGCCCTGCAGGATATCAGAGTGGCCTGAGCTTCAGATCAGTTAACTGGAACTTCTGGGTAACTGCCACAGGTCTATGTGTACCCAGAAGCTTTGTCGCCATCTGCAGAGACAAAAAACTTGAACTGCTCTGAGGCTGATCTTTCTACTCAGCAGTGCCAGCCTAGTGATTAGAACTCAGGTAAATGCTATCTCCTGGGACGAGGGCAGGAAGAGAAGTCTGTTTTCCTTGATCATCAGCAATGTCCTGGATTTAACCACCATAATGTCTGCATCCACTCCCCTGCCTAAAAATATCTTTGTGGAAATCACCACGGATGTTTACGAACTCTAGTGTTCCCCTCCAGCCCTCTTTTAACCAAGGTTTCTTAACCTTTTGTGGCAAATATCAATTTCCATTCTGCTTGGACACCCGGTGAGGCAACATTTTGTGGCCTCCTGCAGTCAGGTGTGACTGTGGGAATCTCCCCAGGGGAAGTGCTATGGGCCGATTATGACCTGGTACTTGGGTCTGAGGGGGTCTTGCTCTCTTTTCTTCTTCAGTGTTTTTACATCTCCTATTTGCCCAACAATTTATGATCAAGGTGAACCCCAAAATAAGGAGTAGCGAGGTGAGGTGGTCTAGGATTCTGTCTAACTTCCCCACAACTAATATGCATCACCTCTTACCCCCCTCACCCCTAAACTGGGCTTATAGAAGAACTCCTTGTGCTGAACCATCACATATGGGTCTCTTTGCTTCTTGCTGTCCCAATAAAAACATATTTCCTTCTATTTCCTTGACATCACTTTCTCTAGATATCTCCTTCTTCTGCCTCTCTGATCAGTCTTCTGCCAAGGTCTTGAATTAAAAAATGTTCCCCAGGGCCTTATCACTTTATCTTTCCTTTTCTCATGCCCCATGATGACTGGCTTGGTTGTCAGCTAGACTAGATCTGGACACAACTACAACCCAAGCCACTAATCACCCCTATGAGAGACTTTCTTGATCAGATTATTTGAACAAGGAAGACACATCCTAGTTGTGGGCAGTGCAGCCTGGAGGCAGCCCAGATAAAAGCGCATAGAAGATGGAAGCTTCTGCCCTTTGCCTGCTTGCCTTTACTCTTGCTGGCGAGTGCATCTATCCTGTGACTGAGGCATTCCTGTGCTGGCATCAGAAGCCTGCTCTTGGGGCTTCCAACATAGACTGGAGACCAGCAGCTCTGCAGGAACGCTCCAGGCCTTCTGAGCCAGGTTGGCCTGCTAAGACATCCAACCTTACAGACTAGTCGACTAACTACAGGCTTCAATTGTTGGACCACTGGGACCGTATCATGTAAGCCAGTCTACTAAATTACCTTCTGATATGTCCATATTTATTCCACCAGTTTTGTTTCTTTGCAGAGCCTGGCCGATAGATTTTATGTTATTTCTGTTTTCTGGAACTATTTTCCTCCCTTTTCTGTCCCTGGGGCTTCATTCATTTATCATCCATCTGTTGATGGTCCCCAAACCTATCTCCATCCACATTCCAAAATTCAACATCTTTAGCTTCCAAACTTTATTCATGTGTATATTCTCTCTAGCTCTCAGTCCTTCCCCCTTCAAGTCCTTCCCCTTCCACCTTCCAGCTCCACTCAACCCCTTGAGCACTGGTTACACATCTCAAAGGCCACACAAAGTATCTCCAACAAGCTGCCAGTCTGTGAGTCTCTACCTCTCCTGCCTGGTTCATCCCTCCCTTCGGGTGTCTCACTTGCTCGTCTCTGCCTTCTCAGCCTGCTCTCCACACTTCACTCACATCTTGAACAGAGCATAGCTACAGCTTAAAGGAAGAAAGCTTTACTTGGGCTCAGTGTTTCTTGGGGTTTCTACCCATGATGATAGGGAGAGCAGAGCAGAGCAGAGCAGAGCAGAGCAGAGCAGAGCAGCGCAGCGCAGAGCAGAGCAGAGCAGAGCAGAGCAAAACAGAGAAGCCTGTGGTGGGGGGAACATGAGGCTGATTCGTGCATATGGAAACAGACCAGGAACTGGAGAGCAGAGCAGAGCAGAGCAGAGCAGAGCAGAGCAGAGCAGAGCAGAGCAGCCTGTGGGGGGGGGAACATGAGGCTGATTCGTGCATATGGAAACAGACCAGGAACTGGAGAGCAGAGTCAGAACCAAGAGCTAGTTACCCTCTTCTGCCAGCTAGGTCCCAACCCATAAATATGCCAGAGACTCCTAACAGAGCTGGAGAACAAACTTTCAAAATGAGTGTCTGATGAAGACTTACATATTTATACATACACTTCCACTCCCTATCCCTCTCCCTCTCTCTCCCCCTCCCTCTCTCTTATACACACACACACACACACACACACACACACACATACACACACACACAAATACACTCATGCACACACATACACACACACACACACACTCACTCACTTGGCCATTACAGACCTCTGCTTTTCTGTTGTCAAACTAATTAAGGCCACCCTGGGAAGAGTTGTATTTGGGCCACCTTGTTCCATTAGGATGCCACTAAATCCCTCCACTGGGGTCCCTAGCTGGTCATGTTGCAATGAATTTGTTGAAGTCCGTCTTCAATCATGAAATCTACCACAGGTTCTCTGAGATTAGGGGGAGTTCTGTGCAGCCCTCACCGACCATCTTCTGTGGTGGCAAAGCCTGCTTGCTCAATGGGTAGAGTGTCAATGAATGGCACCAGCACTTCCCATAGATGGATTTGATTTTCATCAGCTCTCCTCAGGTGTATATCCAGTCATTTCTAGTCTTTGAAAGGGAGTTGAAGAACGGGACGTAGAACGTGCTAAGTTCCTAAACGTTTGTGAACATGGATTGGGAGCTATGCTGACCAATACTGTGGCCTCCAGCCACCTGCGGTCAGCTAACATTGAAACATGGCTAACATGACTGAGGCTGGACTGCAAATACATCTAAGCTGCGTTAGAGACCTGATATTTATACAGCTAAGCTACATGTTAGAGACCTAACATTTCAAAGAATGAGAATGTCTTAGCATTTAACCCATAAATAACATTTTTGGATTAAGCTAAATCTATTATTAAAAATATTTTTCCTCATTTCCCTTTGGTTTCCTAAAGTGGCTACTAAAAAACTTTAAAAATTATATGCAGACTTAAGCAGAGCTGGCCTAGACTCTAATGTCATGTAAGTAGTCAATGTAGATTAAGTAGGAGAATGTTGCCTGTGATTTAAAAAAAAAAAAAAAAAGAGTTCCCCTTTTTTAAAGTCTCTAAAATCGCACCTAAGGAAAGAAGGGAGGGAGGAAAGAGGCTGAGACTGAGGAAGCAGAAGGCAGGGAGTGAGAATAAGTCTGTGCTTTTTGAGAAAACAGCTCAGTAGGAGAGTTTAACTCTCGTGTGTGACTGAGCATTTGGTGATCAAAATTGTCCTTTTGGTTCAAAACAACTTTTTCATTTTTCCCTAATAATAATTTTATACTTTATAATATTATATTTTATTCAAATGCTGAGACAATGTTAACTATATCTAGATCTAATTCAAATAGAAGCATTAATGGATAAAGAAGGAAGAAAGGAACTAGAAATAGGAAAGTTCAGAGTTGACACTGACTCTGTAATGGTCACTAAGGGGTCTCTTCTGGAGACAGAACTGTTGCCACCATCTTTGCCTCTAGGCTTCGAAGTTCTTTGCTCCAAGTCTGAATGGATTATTTAATTCTGCTTCTCATGACCTCAACAAATCAATGGGATACCAGCTTTAGGAGCCTTATTTGATCAGATTAATTACTTGATCAAATAGTAAGGTCTATGTTATAATAATGTTTCATAGTTAGTTTTAAATTATAAATTTCTTGCTAAATAGAATAATGTAATAGTTATTGTTATTTTTAAATGAGACTCATTTTAAAGAGATTTTAGTACTATTAGTATTTTATCATGCAAATAAGATGTCAGGGAAACATTAGTAATTTCATATATTAGTTACTAGATCATTGATACAGTATCTTTCATATATTGGTTACTGGATCATTGGTACAGTATCATGACAATGTACCAAAAAATTGGTTAGAAAATGTAGAAATTTGTATTCTTGTCATTTCCAGTGTTTTGTTTCAAAACTGGGCTATAGACAATTTCTACCACCCAAACTCCGGATTTTGTAGTAGAAAGAATTACCACATTTGTTATCTTTCAGCCAAAAGTAGATAACCTTGTAATGTAAAATGCAAAGTCAGAGGGTGTAGTCCCATCTCAGATGTAAGAGATTTACAAATTCTTTTAAGTTTTCCTCCACGTTAAGAAAAAGAATTGCTTAGGGCCGAAAACAACAAAACAAAACAAAACAAACAAACAAACAAAAAACCAAACCAAGACATCAACAAAGACACCTGCTGTCTCTTGAAGAATAAATGGTAGAACCTGGTTTCTTACCATTCCTCATCTGCTCCACCTCACAGAAGTGTGTTCCTGTCGGGGTGTGGATGAATGCGTGGACATGCTTGACTCCATTCTGAAAGGGAGGACAAAGCTGTTGCCAATCACATTCCAGCACAAACCACGCTAGCAATTTCTTTTATTAAACTAGAACATAAATGATGAAACCTTTTCAAAGCGCTTCCAGGGGACCTCTTCCACATAGACGTGGGCTCGAGTGACGTGGTTAAAAGAAGAGAGGAAGTGCTCACAGATGTTCATAGCAAAGGTCTCAATGCTTCTGATCTGTAAAGAAAGAGAGAAATACCCGTGATCAAAACATCTTATTTAAAAGACTCAGCTGGTTTGCTTGTTTTATTTATTTTGGGTTTGGGGCTCACTGACTGCACCCCCTGTCTGACCTTGAACTCCAAGGGTTATAAACCTCTGTATCTGGCTTCAAGTATTTTTTTTTTTGGGGGGGGGGGGGGGCGTTGGGTTGAGCTTGTTTAAGATAAGCCTCAAAGTTTAGCCCAGGCAAACATCGAGCTCATGGCAATCCTTCTGCATCAGTCCCCAAGGTGGGGGGGGGGAGGGGGAGGGGGAGGGGAGGCATCCACCACTAAACCCAGCCAAGAGTAATTGCTAAGCACGCATACAGCTCTTTCCTGATGAGTTGTTTCTCCCAAGGAGAGAAACACAAAATTAGGATCTAAGGAGATAAGAGAGCCTGAGCCTGGTTTTTCTCAACTATTCCTGAGGTGGGTCTATCACCAAGGACACTCTAACCTGTTATTACTTTTATTTTATAATTATTTGGATTATTTTTATTTTACATATATGGGTGTCTTGCCTGCATGCATGTCTGCGCACCATGTTCATGTCTGGTGCCACGGTAACCAGTGGAGGATGTAGGATACCCTGGAACTGGTGTGTCACACGTGGTTGTAAGGCACCACGTTGGTCCTAGAAGTGGAAGCCGAGCCCTCTGGGTCTCTTAACTGAGCCACCTCACCAGCCCCCTCGTGTGTTTAAGAGAAACCTGCTTTGCATGAGAGGAGGTATCAGTGGATCAACACAAAGTAACTGTATTCCTGAATCTCTTCTCTGTGTGTTTGTAATACTGGGTCTTTCATGAGCCTTGCAAATAGGCTACAGTGTTCCTAAAGAAAAAGCCAGCCCCTTAGGTGTGTCTGTTTGAGCATTTGGTAGTGGGAAGACCCACCCTGAGTGTGGGAGTGCCCATCCCATCTCCTGGGATCAGAGAATACATAATAAGGGAAAAGCAAGCTGAGTCCCAGCTTTCATCTCTCCACTTCCTAACTACAGATACAACATGACTAACTGCCTACCCTGAGTGCCAACGTGACTACCCACTTCCCAACCATGATGGGGTATAGCGGCGATTCTCCACCTGTAGGCTTCCACCCCTTTAGCGATCACATATCAGATATTTACCTTAAGACTCATAACCGTAGCAAAACTACGGTTATGAAATAGCAACGAAATAATCTTATAGTTGGGGGTCACCACAACAGGAGGAATTGTATTAAAGGCTCGCAGCATTAGGAAAGTTGACAACCAGTGGACTATATATCCTCAAACCATGAGCCAAAGTAAACTCCCTTCTCACCCTAAGTTGCACCCCCACATCCTGGAGTATGGATATCTTATAATCAATATTCTCTTCAGTGCTACAACAATGGCATTTTGTGCTATAAATGCACGTTCTAAAAGTGATAGAGTGTAAAGAAACTCATGAGAACTGTGTTAAATTTAGTCTGAAATCCTCCCATGACCTTGACTTGCCCATTATTCCAATATGAGGTAACAAGTTAATTTGCCCAGGAGTGTCTTTTCCTAACTAACAAAGTAAATTAAATGAATAAAATGGAGCAAGCTTTTCTGTAAGTCTGAAAAATTTAGGGTAAAAAGGGAAATTTTAAAAATGGCACATATGCAAAAAATAGGTTAAAAGGAAATGAGAGCTTAAAAAAAGCAAGTTCCGCCCCCACGCAAGCAAGCTTGCACTGAATTTGCATGAAGAAGTAGCAAGCCTCTAAGAATGACTATACCCCTTTGAGCTTCGCCAGGACGTGCACTGTGTTCTTGATGGTGTCTGTAGGGATGATGTCGGAGTTATCGCCATGTAGGTAATCCTTTTTGGATCTCAGAGTCAACTGCACCGAAGCTGCCACCTCTTTGATGCTGTGGTATTTTCCATCCCTCTGAATATGGAGAACTTTGACCATGTCCTTCCCATAGCCAGTTCGGACAAATTCCACTTCATCATTCTGTAATGAAAATACAACCGTCTGACTGAAGGAGGCTAAGTGAAGTGAAACATGCCAGCTGCAGTCTCTCTAGCTTTTCATTTTATGAGACAACTAGAACAGGTGAGATCTAGAACGCTTAGGAAAGCAATATTATGCCTGATCTTTGAGCACTGGTCTTTCATGGAAAAAAGAGGCTCCTGGAAACACACACACACACACACACATACACACACACACAAATCAAATTACCCCAAGGACAGACAGTCAGATGCAGGTATTCATGGAATCCAGTGGTGTCAGGTCCCTTGAGCTGGAGTTACAGGCAGTTCTGAGTCACCTACTGTGGGTTTGAGGAATTAAACTCAGGTCATCTGCAAGAGCAGTATATGCTCTTAACCCCTGAGCCTCTCTCTCCAACCTCTCTTGATGATATTTTGAACCTCCTAGGCCAAAGCTGCATCCTGTCTGTAACAAGTGACCTGTCTCTGTAGCAGCTGTGAGGATTGACATCTTGCAGAGTGTGGGCAAAGATGGAGTGGCTTGCCTTCCTTCACTTGGTTAGTAAAGGCAGAGTTATATACATACGCAGGATCTGTTAACTTGGAACTATGTGGTGGCCACCATGGAAACCAGCTTTCTTCTAGAAAATTCCATGACTGTATTAACTGGAAACATTTCCATGCTCCCGCATCCATTTTTTAAAAAGTGATGTTTCTGAGAAAATGTTCTGTGATAATGGAAACAATTTGAAAATTGCCTCTTTTATTTGCTGCCAGGAAGGAGCTGGGTAATTGGTGATAGGGGCCAGAATACCGACAGGAATGCAGAGCCAGGGCCATCTGACTGCAAGGAGAGCTAAGCCTCTAATGGAGAGACATTTAATGAGGGGATGGTGATTTATTCATTAAGACCAGCGTCTGGAGCTGGAACCTTAGCAAGTGAACACATCCATTTCTACAGCTAGCATCTGCCAGACTTGTTGCTTGGTGCAAAAAGAGGAGCAAAGAGTAATAAAACTAGATAGCTGTTTAGCATGGATATTGAACATTTAAGTGGTTATGAAAGTAATAAAAATGAAAGCAAGCACAAACAACATACAATGCACATGTACACAGTGCATACACACAATGCACACACATAGTGCACACACACGGTGCACACACACAGTGCACACACACAGTGTGCATACACAATGTGCACACACAGTGCACATACACACACAGTGTGCATACACAATGTGCACACACAGTGCACACACACACAGTGTGCATACACAATGTGCACACACAGTGCACACACACACAGTGTGCATACACAATGTGCACACACAGTGCACACACACAGTGTGCATACACAATGTGCACACACAGTGCACACACAGTGCACGCACGCGCACACACACACACACACACACAGTGCACATATGCCTGGGTAGAATGCCATGAAACCTCTCCTGCTGTTCTCATTTAGGACACTAAGTATTACCTAAAAATCTCTATATGAGAAATCACCAGTTCCTCTGAGGAGAATTTAAAGGTATTAACCAACATCAAAAATTATTGTTATTTCCTTAAAGAACATGAGGCATGGGAGGTTGTCTTAAATTTTGGAGATGTAGCCAGATGGGGAAAGCTCTTGTTCATTGACATATGCAACGGTTCAGCATGTCTGGATTGAATCATGCCTACATAGGAGAGAGACTATTAGAGATGTACCCCCAAAGTCTTTGATCCAACCTTTGGGAATACCTTCAAAACAAGGATCAATAAGGCCCTGGTTGATCAGTTGGTAGACGGTGCTAGGTTCCATTCATCCATAGTATCACATAGACTGGGCATGGTGATGCATGCCTGCAGTTGTAGCACTTGGGAAGTGGCAGCAGCAGGATCAGAAGAAGTTCAAGGTCATTCTAGGCCACTTAGACAAGTCAAGGTCAGCCTGAGATGCACAAGACCCCATTAAAGAAACATTCATGTGGAAAAGAGGATGCCAGTAAGAAATACGACTTACTGTGAGATATGAAATAAGAAATGTCATGGTTCTTTAAAAGACTGTAATGGTGGCAGAGAAGGAGAAGCTGTTGTGTTGTTACCACAGCTTTGGGATCAGTCCAGACCCAATTCTACTTGCCACTTTTAGCCTAGTGGCTTGTGACGAGTAGCTGAATGTCACCGAGCCTCAGTGACATTTGCACCTATGGGGATAACCACCAGTACCACGTGGGGTATCTGGGGACTCTCCAAGCGCCAGCTTTGTCTCTAGTGGCAACAGCGGCCTTGTCAGGCAGTGGGATGGAGCTGCAGCAGAGACAACGTTGGCTAAGGATATGGACTTGTTAACACCAGAGTGTGCTGAGCTTTGGGGAGGAAGGGACTGGAATGCTTGAGCCTCTGGGATAGCTTGGGTGGTGATGGACCAGGACCAAACGTCTCTGAGCATATAAATCATCTTATGGGAGCACTCCACTCCTCGGCTCCATCTTCTGCTATTACACATTCAAGCGGTTGTAGATTAGCTCGTAAGAACACAGGGTGTCCAGCAGGCATGCAGACGGGACCCCAGAGCCTATAGTCTACACACCATCTCTAGTGACTTGTCTATTCTCACCTCAACTCTGATGCTGCCATTCTGAACTCATTGCGGGTCAGATACTCTCTCTGTCTCAGGCCTTGCAAATTTCCTTTCCAACTTCCCTTTCCTTCTCACTCCCTGACTATCAACCTCTTCACCTGCCTTACTTCCCCCCCAGGCATCCATCACATTCCAGTGTTACCTCCTGCAGGTAACTTGTCTTAGCCTTTCAAACATGGAGTAGGTGGCTCCTCTGGTGTCTTGTCAAGATATTTGATACTGCCTCGGAATCTTTATCAAAGTGTATTGCAAGTACCTCCTTGTGTGTGATTCATTCTGAAGCAATAAACTAGGGAAGCAGGAGGAAGTTCTATGCTGGTCACCATGGCAACTCCAACACTCAGAGCATTGCCTGGATCTTAAATAGGAGCTTGATAAATGTGTCATGAATGAATGGATAGTGCTACTAACCACCTCCTCTGCTTGCCTGATGACACAGAACGGCCAATGAAAACACACGAAAGATTCCAAGACAGGAAGAGTGGGCTCAGCTCTGATGCCATCAAAAAAAAAAAAAAAAAAATGCCTTTCCTGAGAAAACAGGAACAGGAAGGTGGGCCTTCTGATGACCAAAACCTAAGATCACAGGCATAAGCTGGCCAGAGAAGAGAGGCCCATGGTTGGTGAAATGGCTCAGCAAATAAAGATGCCTGCCACCAATTATGCTGGCCTCCAAGGACTCACGTGATGAATGGAGAGAACAAACTCCCACAAATAGTCCTCTAACCATCACACGTGATAGCTCGTGTACACACACACACACACACACACACAAACACACACACACACACACACACACACACACACACATCAGTCAATTAATCAATCAACAAGAAGGGAGGAGAATCCCAGGAAGATAAAATGGAGTGTAGAGGCTAAAAAGAGAGATCACGATACAAAGTGTTTACATTGATAATATGACAGCATCCACGTGGAATGTAGCCGTCCTAGGCCAACAGTCATTCAAGGAAAAGGAGAAAGAGAGGTCAGGGCTGTTGAGCAAGACCCTAAGCCAGTTCTCAGAGGGCTTGTATATCATCTCAGCTAAGAAAGGATGATCATTAATTCAAGTCCAGCTGGAGTTACGCCGCAAGACCTTGTTTCAGGAAACTGGACACCTGTACAAGCTTGAGTTGGCTGAGTGTGCTGAGAAATGAGTTAGACTCAAAAGGACCTAACCACCTACATTAGTTACTTCTCTATTGCTGTGATTAAAACCCCATGACCAAGGAAACTCATAGAAAGACATAGTTGATTTGGTTCCACCGGACAAGAGTTCACGGTGGCAGGCAAAGGCGTAGCAGCAGCAGGAGGAGGCTGAGCACTCACACCGTGAACAGCAAGCATGAAACAGAGAGAGTAAATCCAAAATGGCATGAGTCTTTAAACTCCCAAAGCCTGCCTCCACTGACTTCCTTCCCCCAGCGAGGCCACATCTCCACAGAATCCCCTGACAGCATCAGCCACTGGAACCAATAGTCAATGGCCAAGATAATGGAAGATTTCTCATTCAAACAACCTCAGCCGTTGAACCTTAAGTGGGGGGCATCAAATCTAGCGTGGAATATTTGAAAGAGTTGGTAGATAAATAATAGCCTGCGTAAGAACTAAGGCCGTCTACCCCCAGCTCTGTAGCCAAAGAATAGGAAGTCAGCGTTGGAACCCCACCATGCACAATGCAGGTAGAGATCTACAGCCAAGGCAACTATTTGGTGTGTACAAAGGGCATCGTTTGGAGAGGATGGGCTTTGACTGAGGCAGCCCTGGTGGGGGTCTCTGTTCAACTACCATTAATTCCAAATGGATGCAAATTTATCCGTCCATATGATTAGAAAAATAATAATAATGTCCCTTCCTAGAACTCGAGAAGTACAAAGGAAAAGGCATAAAGCAGGCAGGAGGGTGCTGGCAACCATGTGCTCAGTGTTATTGATAATCATCACTGATAAATAGCCATCATTTGCCCGATTTTACATGAGAGGTTCCTTGTGGATAGAGATAAATAATTAGGGTACACTCCAAACCAGAGCCCGAGTGGCTAAGAGCAGGGGCTCTCTGTTCAGAGAGGGCCTGCTTCCAACTGTCTCCCTCAGGTACAACGGCCTGATTTGAATTTCTGTCATCACTGATAGCCATATCTTGGGTGGTCCTTCCTCAGGCTTGTATGACTTCAGAAGCAAAGCCACAAGTAGGGGGACTGTGTCCTACAGTAATACTCCAAACAAATCCTGAGCCGGCTCTGTAGAAGACGAATCTCATTTCCTGGATGGGTTTTGAAATGTACAGGGATTCAGACCTGTGAGCTGTCTACAAATAATGCTAGCAAGACCTCTGAGATTCCAAAGGATTCGTCTCAATGCCCATGTCTACAATGAGTTTGTCAATGGTATCATTTCTAGCTGCACCAAAGGGGGTTTGGTTGTCTTAACAGCTTTAGGGCTTCTAAGTCTCAAGTCAGTTAGAACTCCCGAGGACCCAGTAGATGCTTTTTAGGCAGAACTATGTATTTCATGAAGATGAAACTAAATCTTTATGTGTTTGTGGGAGCAGGTGTGGGTTTTCCTAGGGCACACACATGGATTTTATTCCATTACCGAAGACTTGATGGCCCATGAAATGTTAAGAACCATTTCTTTGTGCAACTTGGGACTTTGCTCAGTCTGATTTTCTAGGGTCTAATCATCAGCCCTTGAGTCAGCATGAAAGAGATGATTTGTCATTCTGAGTATGTGACCCATGGAAGCAGGGAGGCAATACTGTGGGGATAAGAAGTGCCTTGGAGTCTGATGGCCTCAACCAACTGCCTGTCTCAGCACCTGGGCAAGCCCTGGGTTTTGTTTATTCATTCCTTCCCTTTTCCATCTATAAAATGGGATAATGACAGCACCTATTGCGTGTCCTTGTGAGGTTGCAAGGAACTGCTCAGAACACCGGCCGGCCGGCATGCTGTCATCAGTCGGCCAGCACCGCCGTCTGGTGGCCAGTTTGACCAGATAACTGCAATGCTTTGACGCCAATGCCATTACTGCGCAGACCTGCTTCTCCCTTTGATAGCACCTTGGTGAGAATCGTCACACGCGTGCACGCCAGTTTGAGCCATTCATACCCACAGGTAAAACAAATTCCCATCGCTATAAACGGCAGTTTGAGCGGCTCCTGACTGAATAGGCACAGTGAAGGAAGCTACTTATATAAAGTGAATATTCTCCTTTGCTCAAGTGCTCTGTACTCTCCTCTCTGCACATTCCGCCATGCATTTTAAAAATGTTAACATTTACATGTTAGTACCGACACGGACCAGACACCCAGTGGATTCTTTTTACTTTCTAGATTTGTAATAAGGCGGAAACAGGTTCATTTCTCTAGCTACAGAACTAGGAACTGACTTCAAGTTTCTGTGATTTATCTGCCAGTCAACACCCATCCCCTTTTCCTGGAGTGTCCTGTCTTCATTAGCACACACCAGTCTTTTCCCTAAAACATGGTTCTTCTCTTTGAACTCAGGGCACTGTAGTCGCAAGCACTAACACTGGGCTCACATCCTCCTTCCGTATTCTCGTTTGCACGTATCTAAGTTTTCCCAGCACTGGATCTTCAAAGCTAGAGCAGATCCTCCTCACATCCGGCCCAGCATTCAGGGGTGCCCTGCACACTGCCAGTGCTGCAAATGATTTGTCAAGCCACAGACTTTTCATTGGCAGACTATTTCAGGAAAGTAAGGTCATTTTTAGGTCAGTAGAGGAAATTGTTTTGAGTTCTAAGACACCCTAACAAGCTTCAAGTTCTTCTCAAGTGTCAAGAAGATGGAAGTGTGCAGGAAGTGCTCCCCACATGAGTCCAGGGAAGATGGAAGTGTGCAGGAAGTGCTCCCCACATAAGTCTACGTTTTCTTTATAGCAGTTTTTAGTCAGGGTAAGAGAGATGACTGAGCAGTTATGAGCACTTTCTGCTTCTTCAAAAAACCCAGGTTAGGTTTCAGCACCCACATGGTGGTTCACAGTTGTCAGTAACTCTCATTCCAGAGGATCTGGTGCCCTCTTCTGACCTTAGTAAGAATCAGGCACACACATGATGCACAAAATGCAAGCAAACCACTCATATACACAAAAGAGAAGTAAACCTTTTTTAAAATAAGAATTCCTTACAGAAAAAAAAAAAATTGAGGTTGGCTTATGGACCTTAAGAGTTCAAATCATTTTCTGACAATAAAAGAAAGAAAAACCCTTGTGGAGCCAGCAGGAATCCTCTCTTAGTAGATGTTATCTGAAATTGCACTAGTCTGGCAAGATTCCTAACAGCAAACCGTCTGACACACCCTGGGTTTCTTTCCATGGAGCCCTATTTAGTAGCTTCTTCTAGCACGCTGTCTTCCGTGGTCTTTCTACTCTGCTGGACTTGAGCGCCTGACCCTCTTTACCCTGTTGGCAGAAGCTGTGTTAACTTCAGCTCTGGCCAATGCTTAGAAGTAAAGGTTGCTGTGCACACATGTCTGTCTGCATCTTTATAGGAATAGAACAATGGCAGGAAAACCTCTGGGATAACCCTAGGCAAAACAAGAAGAGATTTTTATCGATTTAAAGCAACTAGCGTTTTCTCTCAGATCTTAGAACTAATATAAGGACCATCTCCACCTTTGACAAGACAGATTAAAAAAAAACAGCCATTTTGCATCTAAATACCATAATTCAGTTATAGTGTGGCAAGTAAGAATTGTGGTTAAGGAACTCAGTCTCTATCTGTCTCTCCTCCTCTGTCCCCTCTGTCCCTCCTCTGTCCCCTCTGTCCCTCCTCTGTCCCTCCTCTGTCCCTCCTCTGTCCCTCCTCTGTCCCTCCTCTGTCCCCTCTCTGTCCCTCCTCTGTCCCCTCTGTCCCTCCTCTGTCCCCTCTGTCCCTCCTCTGTCCCC
>JADRCD010209821.1:20219-31221 GCA_019843815.1 Montemys delectorum | reverse complement strand
TATTCTGAGCTTTTTTCCTAATATCCACTTATCAGTGGGTACATTCCATGTGAGTTCTTTTGTGACTGTGTTACCTCACTCAGGATTATATTTTCTAGTTACATTCATTTGCCTTCTAATTTTATGAAGTCGTTGTTTTTAATAGCTCAGTAGCACTCCCTTTTATAAATGTACCACATTTTCTATATCCATTCCTCTGTTGAGGGATATCTGGGTTCTTTCGAGGTTCTGTTTATTATAAATATGGTTGCTATGAACATAGTGGAGCATGTGCCCTTGTTATATGTTGGAGCATCATTTGGGTGTATGCCAAGGAACGGTATAGCTGGGTCCTCAGGTGGTACTATATCCAATTTTCTTAGGAACAGCCAGAGTGATTTCTAGAGTGGTTGTATAAGCTTGCAATCCCACCAGCAATGTAGGAGTGCTCCTCTTTCTCCATATCCTAACCAGCATCTGTTGTCACTTGAGTTTTTGGTCTTAGCCATTCTCACTATGTGATGTGGAATCTCAGGGTAGTTTTAATTTATATTTCTCTGATGACTAGGGATATTGAATGTTTATTTTTATTATTTTATTTTATTTATTTAAATTTTAAATATTATCCCCTTTCCTGGTTTCCCTTCTACAACCTCCGCATTATATCCCCCCTTACCCTGCTTCTCTGAGGGTGCTCTTCCACCTATGTACCCACTCCTGCCTCACTATCCTAGCATTCCTCTACACTGGGGCATCAAGCTGTCACAGGACCAAGAGCCACGTCTCCCGTTGTTGCCAGATAAGGCCCCTTCAGCTCCTTCAGTCCTTCCCATAACTCCTCTATTTGGGTCCCTGTACTCAGTATGATGATTGGCTGTGAGCCTCTGAATCTGTATTGATTAGGATCTAGCAGAGCCTCACAGGAGATAGATGTTTGAGTCTTCTGTCAGCAAGAACTTCTTGGCATTTGCAATAGTGTCTTGGTTCGATGTCTACATGTGAGATGGAGCCCCAGGTGGTACAGTCTCTGGGTGGCCTTTACTTCAGTCTGTGCCACTCTTTGTCCCTGTATTTCCTTTAGATGGGAGCAATTCTTGGTTCAAATTTTAGAAATGGGGCCACCTCAACCAGGGGGCCATGCCTACAAACTTTTGTATATAGTTTGGACAAGTTTTCCCTCTCCTTTATGGGGTATTTAAGTTAATGTCATCTCCATGGGGACCTGGGAGGTTCTTGCATTTCTGGCATCTGGGATTTCTGGTTAAGTGCTGCTTAGCCATGCAAGATACCTCTCAGGTATCACATGCCTCTCAGGACACAGCTGTATCAGACTCCTTTCAGCAGCACTTCTTGGCATCAATAATAGTGTCTGGGTTTGGTGTCTGTATATGAAATGGATCCCCACATGTGGCAGTCTCTGGATCCCTTTTTTTCAATGTCTACTCCACACTTTGCATATTTCCTCCCATGAGTATTTTGTTCCTCCTTCTAAAGAGGACTGAAGCATCTACCCTTTGGTTTTCCTTCTTCATGAGCTTCATATGGTCTGTGAATTGTATCATGGATATTCTGAACTTCTGGGCTAATATCTACTTATCAGTGAGTGCATACAATGTATATTCTTTCCTGACTGGGTTAACTCACTCAGGATGAAATTTTCTAGATCCATGCATTTGCCTGTGATTTTCATGAAGTCATTGTATTTAATGGCTCAGTAGTACTCCATTTTGTAAATATACCACATTTTCTATATCCATTCCACTATTGAAGGACATCTAGGTTCTTTTCAACTTCTGGCTATTATAAATAAGACTGCTATGAACATAGTGCATGTGTCCTTGTTATAGAGTGGAGCATCTTTTGGATATATGCCCAGGTATGGTATAGCTGGGTCCTCAGGTGGTACTATGTCCAATTTTCTTAGGAACAGCCAGACTGATTTCCAGAGTGGTTGTACCAGCTTGCAATCCCACCAGCAATGGAGGAGAGTTTCTCTTTTTCCTCATCCTTAACATCTGCTACCTGTGTTTTTGATCTTAGCTATTCTGACTAGTAAGAGGTAGAATCTCAGGGTTGTTTTGATTTGCATTCCCCTGATGACTAAGGATGCTAAGCATTTCTTTAGATGCTTCTTGGCTATTTGATATTCCTCGGTTTACAATTCTTTGTCTAGTTATATATCCCATTTTTCAATAGGGTTATTTGGTTCTCTGGAGTTTTATCTTCTTATGTTCTTCGTCCATATTGGATATTAGTCCTCTATTGGATGTAGGGTGGTAAAGATCTTTTCCCAAGCTATGGGTTGCCATTTTACCCTATTGAGAGTGTCCTTTGTCTTATAGAAGCTTTTCAATTTTATGAGATCCCATTTGTAGATTGTTGATCTTAGGGAATAAGCCATTGGTATTCTACTCAGGAAAATCTCTCCTGTGCCTAGGTGTTCGATGCTCTTCCATACTTTCTCTTCTATTAGATTCAGTGTATTTGGTTAACCAATCCCACTAAAATCAGTGACTAGACAAGGCTGCCCACTCTCTCCCTATCTATTCAGTATAGTACTTGACATTCTAATCTGAGCAATTAAACAAGCAAGGAAGTCAAAGGGATACATATTGGAAAGGAAGAAATCAAAGTATAACTATTTACAGATGATATGACAGTATACTTATATGATCACAAAAATTCCACCTGATACCACCTAAATCTGATAAACAGCTTCAGCAAAGTGGTTGGATATAAAATTAACTCAAACAAATCAGTAGCCTTCCTCTACTCAAAGGATAAATGGATTGAGAAAGAAATTAGAGAAATGACACCCTTCACAATAGTCACAAATAATATGAAATATCTTGTTGTGACTTTAACCAAGCAGTTGAAAAATCTATACGACAAGAACTTTAAGTCTCTGAAGAAAGAAATTGAAGAAAACCTCAGAAGATGGAGAGATCTCCCATGTTCATGGATTGGTTAGATTAACATAGTAAAAATGGCCATCTTACCAAAAGCAGGCTACAGATTCAATGAAATCCCCATCAAAATTCCAACTGAGTTCTTCACAGAGATACAAAGAGTGATTCTCAAATTCATTTGGAACCACAAAATCCCCAGGATAGTAAAAACTCTTTTCAACAATAAGAGAACATCTGGGGAAATCACTGTCCCTGACCTCAAGCTCTACTACAGAGTAATACCGATAAAAAACATATGTAATTGGTACGGAGGCAGGCATGTAGACCAATGTATTAGAATTGATTACCCAGAAATGAACCCACACACCTTGATCTTTGACAAAGAAGCTGAAACAATCCAGTGGGAAAAAAGATAGCATATTAAACAAATGGTCCTGGCTTAAGTGGAAGAGGGCATGTAGAAGAATGCAAATTGACCCATTTTTTTAAATTGGATATTTTCTTTATTTACATTTCAAATATTTTCACCTTTCCAGGTCTATCCTTCAAAAACCCCCATCCCATCCCCACTCCTCATGCCTCTGTGATGGTGCTCCCCCACCATCTTCCACCTGCCCACCTACATACATCTTCCCTCCCTGTCATTCCCCAACACTGGGATACTGGGGCATCGAAAACTCTCAGGTCCAAAGGCCTCTTCTCCCACTGATGTCTCCCACATATGTAAGCGGAGCTGTGGGTCCCTCCATGTGTATTCTTTGGTCGGTGGTGCAGTCTTCCTGATCTCCAGTGTCTGGCTGGTCGACACTGTTGCTCCTTCCATGGGGCTGCAAACCCCTTCAGTTCCTTCAGTCCCTTCTCCAATTCCTACATTGAGAACCCTGCATTCTGTCTAATGATTGGCTGTGAGCATCCTCCTCTGTATTTGTCAGGCTCTGGAAAAGCTTCTCAAGAGACAGCTATATCTGGCTCCTGTCAGCAAGCATTTCTCAGCATCCAGAATAGTGTCTGGGTTTGGTGGCTGTATATGGGATGCACTCCCAGGTGGGGCAGTTTCTAGATGGCCTTTCCTTCACTCTTTGTCGATGTATTTCCTCCTGTGAGTATTTTGTCCACCTTTCTAAGCAACACTGAAGCATCCACATTTTGGTCTTCCTTCTTCTTGGGTTTCATATGGTGTGTGAATTGAATCTTGGCTATTCTGAACTTTTGGCCTAGTATCCACTATCAGTGAGTGCATACCATGTGTATTCTTTTGTGACTGAGTTACTTCACTCAGGATGATCTTTTCAAGTTCCTTCCGTTTGCAAAGCTCAAGTACAGGTGGATGAAGAACGCTCCGTTTTAAAGCATGGGAACAGCCTTGCTGGTGGAATTTCAGAGGGGTTAGTTACATGCTTATTTATCCCGTGGTGTTTCTCTGCAAGAAAAAAATATTTATCAGTGAAAAAGCATATAAAACCACTAGAAAACTTGGGAGAATGTTTTCTTCTTGAGTTACAGTATATTTTAAAATCCAAATATTAAATATTTGTCTCTAATTTATTTTCAGATGAAGCAATATGAACAGACATCAGCAGAGATGATAGCAACCTTTACTTCCTGAAATGTATCAACCATGTCACTAGAAAATAAAAAGAAGCAGCAGGGATAAGACAGGCACACAAACAAACAAGGAACAAGCAGAAAAGCCACCAAACATATCAGGCACATCTGGAAGACAGAAAATGACTCAATGTGATACACGTTTTCTCATAGGTGCATAGAATGTGTGATAGTGTACGACTAAACAAAAATGTACAGCTAGATTGTCACACTACAATGATTTTCTTGCTTCTCCACAAGACCTGAAACCATAAAGGGAAAGACCAATATACATTTGTGAATAAATTTCAAGATGATATTGAACTGCAGAATTTTACTAAATTAGAATTTTAAGAAACTTAAAAGCTTTGCAAGATTAATAGATGCTTTTAAAAATTCTTCTTTCATAGATTACATCCTGACCTTAGTTTCCTTGAGCTCCATTCATTCCAGGCCCTTCTGCCTCCTCATCTCTTCCCTGGATCCACTCCACCATCATTCCCTGTCAGAAAAGAGTAAGGATCCCAGTAACATCAACTGAACATGGCACAAGTTACAATAGTGTCCTTTATGATTTGGGTGTAATCATAAAGGGTTATTGGTTATTTTATTGGTTATGAGACATGTACCACAGGAAGAATTCATGCCTGTTCTATAGACTGGGTAAAATCCACACCATTGTGGAAGATGTGGCCTTTCGTTTAAGTCTTCTGGTTTGTTTTGCTCAGGGAACATGTTATTAAACTGTCTCCAAATTATTCATGTGTATATCTATAAGTTAGTGTTGCTCTCAGCCTTGATCAGAGAAGCTTCTTTTGGCAGTGAGCAATGAAGATTCATAGCTGGTGAGGATGGTAAGAACAAGTGTGTGCACACAGAAATACAACATCTATCTGTGAATGTTATCTTCCCCTCTAGAGCTAAGGAAACTTCACAGAAGGGGACAGAGATAATGCAAGAACCAGATGAGGAAGAGGATTACAGGGAAACTTACTCTTTAAGGGATTGGCATAGCTGGCATAGTTATGAACTCATAACTTCCATGACTTCATAGAGACTGCACAGAATTGGATTATATATTGGATTGTGAAGGGATCATGGGTCCCAGCCTCTCAGTGTGGAGTTATCAGCCACTGAGGGCATAGCTTGGAAAGACAGTCAAATCCTCAGTATTATAGCCACTGGTGTGGCTCATCATTTAGTGGATAATTCCAAATCCATGGTGATGAGGGGTGACCTAGGTTAACACGGTGGTTCACAAAACAAAAAGAAAAATAGCACAAAACAAGAAAAGAGGAAGTATGAGGGAAAATTGATGGGAAAATGCATTCTTTGTGTGTAGGAGGATAAGGTAACAAGTGTGATTAGAATACATTATACACATGCATGGTGTTGTTAATGATTATATGACAGTATTTTCTAGTGAAAAATTACAGAATCTATATGAGCCTGAAGTAGTTCCTCTGCATAAATATTATGGTTAGGAAACTCTGGAAGAACTTCTAACACTGGGAGTGAGAATGTCTCTATTCTTTGTGTGCTCTTGGGATTCTAACCCCCCCCCCCCATTAGATTGCCTTATCTGGCCTAGTTTTGAAGGTTTGTGCCTAGAATTATTGTATCTTGTTATGCTATATTCTGTTGGTAACCCTTGGAGGCCAGTACTTTGCTGAAGGAAAAAGAGGAGGAGTGGATCAGGGGGAAAGGTGAAGTGGAGAGGGAACAGGAAGTTGAAGAGTGGAGGGAGGCGTGAAAGACAGATTTAATACCACTGCCACCAAATAAAGACAACTTTTCCAATATACATTTTCCAAATTATACATTTATATACAATTTAAATGTTACCTTCAAGTATATTTGCATGATATTTGGGATGTGTAAAACATATTCAACACTAAATGTTATAGATGCATATCACATATTAATCTATAGCTGTTTGACATAAGAATTTTTACCTACCAGTATTCATAGTCTGAAATAACAGTAGGCTCAGTTATAAACTATGAAGTTGAAACTAATACACTGGGGAGAACTTAACAATTTGTAACTGTTAACAAAAGAACAGTTCCATGCTATTCTGGTTAGAATGACATTTCCTTTCACCTTAAGATCTACCAGGCACAGCTGGCATTCTTTGATACGTACTTTGAGTTTCAAAATCTCAGTGTCTAGTGCCCTTAAGATACATAAAAAGCCCAGTACAAGTTCTCACTGTGGGTAACTCAGATGAAGCCTTAATAACTCCATACTACAGGATTTGGAAGAACTTGGATGTAAACTTCATGAAGCATATTGCAGTGCTGTGAATTGTATAAAGCCAAGCAATTAACAGTGATTTTCCTATGTGCACTTGCAGAAGTGCCAAGGTGGCATTTTCATATTATGTTACCATCCCTAGAATTCTCATTTTAGAAAATGGCACATCATTTTCAGCATGCCCATGAATAAAAAGTACATGTTAACATCATGTCACATTTATTGCAATGTAATGGTCAAAATAAGTGTATATCTTTGGCTCTATTTTGCATAAAATTGAAGCCTAGATAGTGAAAATTCATGCAGGTAGAATATTATTTTCAATAAAGCAAAATGTATTTACTAAAGAGGAAGTTCAATAAAAATAAATTGAAAATTTGCTTACATAAAAAGGCTATACCATCAAAAAACTCCAGCATAATTAGACAGATAAATAAGAAAGTCAGTATTAGGGTTAAATATATATAATAAGAAATTATTTGTAACTTATTCAATAACATAACTTATTTATAGGACAGAATGGAGTAATACCTTATAAATATTTCAGGTTTTCATGAATTTTAGAAAACAACTGTGCATAATCACTTGCAATAATCTAAACTGAAAAAAACTAATAGAATATGAATAAACATATAAAATATATGAGTATAAAAATATGAGTAGAGTAGTACATTATTTATGAATGGATAGGTTCATTATTAAACTTAATGTGGAATTTATATACAAAAAAATTTTAAAAAGTCCTGTTGATAATGAAACATTTTTGTTTTCATTTAGGTTTAAATGTAAAATTTATCAAAGTATTTCTATGTTTTCCTTTCATTGTAGCATGTGGAATTCTTTATATGCTACAAACTGTGTGCCAATAATTCCTGTCAACTAACTAGTTTGAATAATTTTCCTTATTTATAATCATTTTGTTCTATTGTGGCCAAAAGGCTACATTGATAAGGTGACGTGCTGCCTATGGAGCTGCTGTTTGTTATTCTCCATAATGTTCTTTTTGTTTGATGTGAGGTATAAGGAACAAAGACTCAAACTCAACCTCACCATCATCACAACCTAGATAATGGGTCTAGTTAGAACAGATATAACTCATTCATATTCTATTGTGGAACACATGTGTGTCTCCACTCGTACTTGATTAAATTTCCATTAATTATTATTAAATATTCCTCTCTGCAAATGAAATAGCATTTAGTTCACTTAACATATAATTGAGTTCTAATTGAGTAGGAACTGTTTCATAGAATCGTTAAGTACTTGTCAAATGTAAAAAAAAAAATGCAGGTGCCAAATTTATTAGTTAAGTTTTCTGCACCACTCCTTTCCCATACCCTTTGTTTTCTGTGTAATGAGCCAAGATTAACTGGTTCCATTGGTTGATACTCTACTCATGATTTTCATTCAGGAATGTGTAACCCTCATTTCAGAAAAAAATATCTTTACACCTTAGAATATCCTTCTTTTTTATTTTTTTAATTTTATTTATTCAATTTACATCCTGCTTACTACTCCCCTCTCAGTCATCCCTTCCCACAACTCTTTCTCATCCTACACCCATTTCTCCTCTAGGCAGATGGGGGCTCCCTGGATATCCCCACATCTTGGCACATTGTCTTCAAGGCTAGGTACATCTTTTCCCACTGAAAACAGACAAGGCATCCCAGTGAGCAAGAACAGCCGTAAGTTCCATATTTTCAGTTCCTTGTAGAAATGTACTAAGTCTAAATGTTAAAAGAAAGTGTCATGATGTTTTGCCATTGTTTATGTTAAGAGATCCCTTTTTTTCTGTTTGTAAACAGTGCCTCTAAATAGAAGATAAAATATTGTATTCAGCTTGACCATAGCCAAAAATCAAACTTTAGTTTTTCATTTTTTTTATTTGTAAATTCAAGTTGGAAACACCCATGTCAGAAAACAATTTAATGTGTAACTTTCTTTATTTTTAAATCTTTACAGTTAGAAAATACAACTTGACTTTCTTAAATTAATATTTTTATTTGACCTCTTCATTCATAGAGTTCAAGTTTGTTTTTAGTCCATTGAACAGATTTTGTGTTCTCAAACAACTTCTGGACAACTTTTTATTCATTTGCGGATATGCAACGAGTAGAAAATTTTTAGTTAATCGGATGCACAAATTCCTTGCTGAAATTAAAGACAGTGGGATTTTAATTCCTCTGTTCTCTTCTCATATCACAAAGTAGTGTCTCTTCCATGATTTATTTCTTCTATTGATTTTTTCCAGTCCTGGATAATAAAAAGTGTGCTATTAACGATTATGTTAATCCTCTAACTATCAACTACTAAAATTTAGAGCTGAAATGTAAGCCTTAAATAGTAAAATAATACAGAATTATATTGTAACTACATCTAGACTTTAGCACTGATTAATTGCTTATTGTGAATAGATCCTTCTAAGTTAAAGTATGGTTCTAGTCCCCAATAATTTCAAGTGTGTCTCACCTTTCATGAACCTGTGTTTGTAGGCATATTATTTACTGTAAATGTTTTTATGTGAATGATTGCTATTTGTACCAGCATACTTACTTGTGAATGTAAATTAAGCCTGTGGGCACGACTCCAAACTCCATCTTAGATTGACATTGTGCCTTCTCCTGTTGAGCCTTTATTCCCTATGCATTTTATCATTCAAACTTTAGTTTCTCTTCTTTCATTCAGAGACTTATGCAACTGCCCATTACTCCATGTTTTGTTCATGTCTTGCTCATCATTATAATATGCTTTCTTTTGTCTTATCTTTTTTTGACTGCATTCTTTAAGTTCAAATATATATATTTGCACACATAGTGTACATATATATTAAATTATCTATTATATATGTCTTAGTCAGGGTTTCTATTCCTGCACAAACATCATGACCAAGGAGCAAGTTGGGGAGGAAAGGGTTTATTCAGCTTACTTCCACATGGCTGTTGATCACCAGAGGAAGTCAGGACTGGAACTCAAGCAGGTCAGGAAGCAGGAGCTGATGCAGAGGCCATGGCGAGATGCTCCTTGCTGGCTTGCTTCTCCTGGCTTGCTCAGCCTGCTCTCTTATAGAACCCAAGGCTTCCAGCCCAGGGATGGCACCACCCCTTTGATCATTAATTGAGAAAATGCCCCACAGCTGGATCTTATGGAGGAATTTCCCCAACTGAAGTTCACTTCTCTGTGATAACTCCAGCCTGTGTCAAGTTGACACACAAAACTAGCCAGTACAATATATAATGTTAATGTTTCTTCACGATGTTCCTATTGATACATATATAGCAATTTGTTCAAAAATTTTGATTAGAAATTTTACCATTTTTTCATGATCATTGTACTAATTTTTAATCTCATAACATATATAACTATTTTCATTAATATTGATTCATTCATTTTAATTCTTAATTTGTGAAGAAATTAAAATGTTGATTCAGTCATGTAATTATTGATACTTGAAATACATTTAAAAATATTGTCCATTAATTTATAATTTAACTCTTAATATGTTAATAAAAAGATATGTAGACCTATCATAGAGAAGTCTAATAACTGAAAAATTATTTCACAATGGTTTTGATATATAAATTTGCATAGAACAAAGCTTCAATTCTCTGTAACTTTCTAACATTTGTGAAGTCATAATTTTAGATTATAATGTTTGTCCAAAATGGTAACAATGATATCCTATAATGGTTTCAAATGGCATTTCCAATGTATTTAATGATATTGAGCAATTTTCTCTGCTTGGTGAGAATTTTAATATGTAGAATAGGACAATGTCTTATATCCTACTTTAATATGCTGGGTGATTCTGATTTTGAGTTATATAATGTCTCTATAAATTTTAGATGTTTTCCTCAATATATTGATTATATTTTTCCTTTCCTCCATTTTTTATGATAACTTTTAACTTAATGGTATGTAATTCATTTATTTATATTTGCTTATATATTTGATATTTGATGTAATAGTAAATAAATTGTAGTCAATGCTAATAAATTTTCTTTTCCTAATGTTCTATTCTACAAAGTATTTTGTCTTGTTTTCATATTGACTTGTTTCTGAAACCCACATTGATCAAAAATATTCAATACGTTTTCGAAGTTCTGGGAGATTCCTTATGGATTTGGTTTCATTCTTTGGTCTTTAACTCAGATTAAGTGTATGTGTATTTGTTTTATTTTGTGTGTGTGTGTGTACGATTGTGTGTGTGTGTATTTGTGTGTGTTTGTGTGTGTATGTGTGTATGTGTGTGAGTGAGTATATGTGTGTGTGTGTGT
>JADRCD010209821.1:5724-16101 GCA_019843815.1 Montemys delectorum | reverse complement strand
GCCAATGACATTAAAACTCAATAAAAATAAGTAAAAACTCAACATCAAGATAGAGGCATAGTACTAACTAGGATTGGAGCTGAATTTCTTGTTTTAATTTTTTCTCATTAATTTATTTACAACACAGCATCTCCTATCTCTCATCTCTTTCCTGTCTCTCCTTTCCTGTCCAACTTCCCATCTTGTTTCTCCCATTCCCCTTTCCCCTTCTTTTTGAGAAGGGGAAGCCTGACACCCGGGTACCAACTCTCCCTGGCACATCAACTCTCATCAGGATTAAATACATCATTCTGCTCTCAGGCAACACAAGCTAGGGAAAATGAATCCAAAGGCAACCCCCATTCCAATTTTTGGGGCACCCACATAAAGACCAAGTTTCACATATGCTATATGTGCATAGAGAATCTAGGTCCGGTGGCTCTATTCTGAGCCTTATTCTTTGTCAGTGGTTCAGTCTGTATGATTCCCCAGGGACTCAGGTCAACTAGGTCTGTAAGTCTTCTTATATTGTCCTCAACCTGTTTTGTTCCTTCAGTCCTTCCTTCTCCTCTTCCAGGGGATTCTAGAGCTCAACCTAATGTCTGACTGAGGGTCTCTGCATCTGTTTTCATCAGTTCCTGGATGAAGCTACTCAGATGACTCTCCAACCATAATAGAATGTCTCTAATAGTATAGAGAGTGGTTCTCTCTCATGAAGTAGGTCTCAAGTTGGACCAGTCATTAGTTGGTCATTCCATTAATCTCTTTTCCATCTTTATCCTTGTACATCTTTATATGGGGCTAATTTGGGGTCAAAGGTTTTGTGAGTTGATTGATGTCCCCCTCCTTTGGATCCTGCAGGGCTACAGGAAGTGGCAACTTCAGGCTTCATATAGCTCACTACTATGAGTCTCAGCTAGGGTCACCCCCATATTTCCCCAGGAGATTATGGCTATCCAAGGTCTTCACCTTGTCCCCGAGACTTTTCCCATCCACTAATTTTCCTTCTCACTCACAGCCCCCTCACCCTATCCCTGCTTTCCTCACACCTGATCTCCACTGCTATTCCCCTTCCCATCCCTTCTCTCATCATGTTTCCTCCCTCCAACCACTTCTGATGTCTATTTTATTTTCCCTAATGAAAGAGATTCAAGCATCCTCCCTTTGACCTTCCATGGCTCAGGTACAAAAATCAACAATTAATCAATGAAGTCTCATGAAACTGAAAAGCTTCTGTATGACAAAGGACATCATCAATAGGACAAAACAGCAGCCTACAGAGTGGGGAAAGATCTTCACCAGCCCTACAACTGACAAAGGGCTAATATCCAAAGTATATCAAGAACTAAAAAATTAAATGGCTACAAACCAAGTAAACCAAATAAAAATAGGTTACAGAACTAAACAGAGAGTTATCAACAAGGGAATCCCTAATAGAGCTTATATTTTTGATAAAAGTTTTTATATCTGGCTTAAGACTCTGAAGAATATTTCTTAACATAGCTTAGTGGGAAGCTCTTAATTGAAATGTGGCTAGAAAATATTTTGTGACTACATTTTTTTTGCAACAAGAGTTCATTCAGATTATAAGCATAGAATATAGATTTAATACTGTC
The DNA here is from genome assembly GCA_019843815.1 of Montemys delectorum. Classification (NCBI taxonomy): domain Eukaryota; kingdom Metazoa; phylum Chordata; class Mammalia; order Rodentia; family Muridae; genus Montemys; species Montemys delectorum. The sequence continues at coordinate 14,506 of JADRCD010209821.1, read as the reverse complement.
TAGTGAAATTGTCACATAGATATATTTATGAAAGCTAATTCTTTTTAGGAAATGGAGAAAGATCTAATCCATTTTATTATCTCTACCTTGCTGTAACACATATTGCAGTGACTGGTAGTGTTACAAAGTAGTAACTTCTTGCTGGAACTATTAGATTACTTTCTTCCTGTTTTGACAGAATGCCTAATCATAACAATTGAAAGAGAGAATGCTTTATTTTGGCTCACAGATTGATGGTGAAGGTGTAGTAGCAAACTGGTTCTACTTATGGTTTCAGTAGCCTGAGGCAGTTGCTCAAATTCCTTCTGCAGTCAGAAAACAGGCAGATTAATGCAGTGTTCACTTGTTTCAGTCTCTTTTACTCAGTCTGTCATCTCAGCCCATGCAGTGGCATGACACAAATCCTTGTTTGGTCTTTCTTCTTTAGTTATTTTTTTCTTAAAATGCTTTTAGAAGTATACTCTACAGTATGTCTCCTAGGTCATTCTAAGCCATATCAAGCTGACAATGAGAATGTGGCATTAAACCCTTGGTTTCCATGTCTAGTAATACACTGTTATAAGTCAATGCTACTTTAGTCAATACTTACCAAAATGGAAATAGTAACAATATTGCAAGTGCGGTACTTCCAGCTTTCAGAATTTGAGATTATGAATTGCTAAAGATACCACATACTTCAGACAGTACTTAGAGGAATCAAGCTACAACTGACCTCTAAATCTCTTTCCTGAAAAATAACTCTCATGGTAACTCAGAGGTGCTGTGCAAGCTTCTTAGTGAGAATAGTCATCAATATTCTTACCCAGCTGTGACGCCAATGAATTCAGCAATAATTAGAATATCAAGCTATTTCCAAGTGTGCAACAGTGGCACTTAAATCCTAGTGGTAACCGACGGCTGAAAATTTCAGACAAAGGGCCACGTAGGTGAAAATTTATGCTATGTGCTATAAGCCAAGGCACTAGCCATGGCAGGTGAGAGCAGCCATGGTAGGAGAAAGCATGGACCATAGAGGAGGACCCACTACTACCACTTCATGAGTTAGTGTTGTTTTTAACTACATGTTAAATACTTATCCTTTAATCCACAGATCAGTTTACCTCTTTAATGATTATCAAAGTTACTCTGTACAGCAGATGAGGACAATCATAAGAAAAGCAGAAACCCCACCATTTGTCTAATGGAAAGAATAACTCCCAGTAGGGAACCCAACTCAAAATTGGAAACCTAAAGCACAGTGCTTCAGTTAAGGCTCTGGAAACATGTGGGAACAGGTGATTTTAAGTATATCAGATTCAGAGGGCCAGACTTCTGCTGAGAGATTTTGTCTTCGATAAATGACAGGGAAACTTCTCTCATGAAATAAATCTCAGTAATAACACCTTTAACAAGACCAATGTAACCTGAACTCCGTTATAATATACCTTGACCCTCTATGTAGAGCTACAACCCACTAATGTAATGACTGCTGAGAATGGAAAATTTGTTTGCCCTAGAATGAGCCCTCTAAGTAGTTATCAAAATCAAGGAAGGGATCAATCCTAGAAACATAAGGATAAGAACAACACTAAATGGGTTCATCAATTTGTTTTCCATATTTATATGTGTACAAAAATAATAATTTAAAAATAAAAGAATTAGAAACAAAATGACTGAAAATACAATAAAAACAACTACAATAATGAAAACTGAAAGTTCAGAAAGAGAATATTGGATGTTCACCGGGGAAGTTGCAGACAATAAGTGGCACAGAGATAATTATCATATTTCCATGTATGCACTCATGAAATTCTCAAGAATTAGAAAACATTATAATTAAAAAGTGTTAGAGCAAACAGTGGAAAAGCCATTCCATTCAATCTAATATCTTCTAATTTTATTGAACAAAAGACGAAGTTGAGAATAGATGAAAGTTAAAAAGTAATTTGACAGTGTATTTTAGAGTGGAAGGAAAGATAAGAAATGAAAAACATCTGAAAAGATGAAATGTGCAATCAGCAAGAAATGAGAACAGTTTTCCGAAGAATCCAGAAAGAGACAGAGTCTTTAGTTCAGAAGAAGTGAAGGAAGGCTGCCAGAGAGGAATAAAAGAAGGTCCAGGAGGCAGACATCTAGAACTGAAACAGAGAATAGGGAAAGCTGGAGAGGAATGGATGAACTAAGGGAACAAAAGGTTTACCTAGTGAACCTGTGTCTTTGGCAACTCCTTCATCCTACATGATCCATGCCTTTCTCTAATAGGTTTAGCAAGACTCACTTGAAAGCATTAATGCAGAGATTCCTTTGTAAACTAGGTAGGTAGGTGACACCAAACAAACAAGCAAACATTATGAAGAGGAATGAAACTCACAACCTAACGGTCCCATCTCTTGGCAGAAAACTGCTGCAGTATCATTTACAATCTTATGTAACGAACACAGAACTTCCATTACCTCCAATTTAAATCAAACTGACAGGTTTCAGTAAGAATTTGTTATGACCACTAAATATTCTTGTTAAAGTGTATGAGAAGTAAATTTTCTATTATAAGGTAACAAGAATATACTTGACATGAATTGTAGATGAAATTCTTTTTCACTACACATTTACAATTATAAAATATAAATGCATATATAATTGTGAAATTTATGCCATAAGAGTTCTCTAAGTCGTTGTTTCTGTGTCTCCTCTGTCTCTCTGTGTCCCTATCTCTGTCCCTCTTTCTCTTCTGTAACACACATAGACAAACACACATACAAACACACTCATAATTATAACTGAATTATAGCTAGCCAGTTATTGTTAAAGTTTTGAAGTGTATTTTTCTATAATCTCTTTATTTCCAGATCCGGATCCTCACTATTGGAATGTAGCGGATCTTGACATTAATAATTCCAAAAGTTGGTCTCTCATTTTTCACATGTATTCTGAATATTTTGAGCTGAGAAAAAAATATTAGTGAGAGCTTCTGTGTCTCAGCACAACAATCTGGCTCATCATTATTGCACTGCACAATGCACTACCCACTCATCCCCCCCCCGCCCCCCGACACACACTTAGCAACCGCTTTTTATATAGCCTTGGTCTCTCATGCTGATGTAAGCTAGTTCCAGGTATGATTTTGAAATTGATGAAAATAAGTAGTCCTTCTAAACGTTGAAAAATTGTGAGATCTAGAATCAGCCAGTGAAAGGAGTGCATTCAATGTAGGTCATTATATTTAGTGCATTGTTATTTCAGAATAAACCGAAGCATGTGCACTGAGCTCCTCATTAGTATTAGGGATTGACAAAGTCTGGAACTGTGCCTGGAAACTGAAATCTATCATAATGTCATTAAAAGAATAAAGATCAGAAAATAATTGCTATTGTGCTTAGAAAAATACATACTATTTATTATCATTCATTGAACCTCACTTGAAATATCTTTTAATTACAAAATGACTGACATGAAAATTTTCATCATCTTAGAGAAAAATGATCACCTTACATTAGATTTATATGATCTACATCAGGGCAATGGAGTAAGTCAGGTAAATTCATAAATGAATAGAGTGACAGAAACAGAAATGTTTTAATTTTTGTTACTCCAATTTTGATTGAATTGATCATCCAGTAAATTCCCTTAGCTTGACAAGGAGAAATATCCCAGAAGAAGGATAGAGTCCTAGCCAATATTGGTCAATACTCCCGAAGATTCTGAAGATGAATGAATCATTACCATCCTTATAGAGGACTGTAATCAATATTCAATCTCTGTGAATTAAACAATTCCATTCATTAACATATTAATGAACCTGAGTGACTCTGAAGCACTTTTCTCTAGACTCCATCTAATTTGTCTCTGATATTTTCCTCTTCCTTTCAGTCTTTGCCTCTCCTGCCCCAGCCTTCTCCTGTGTTTTTTCCCAAATTGTGTCCTCCATTCTCTGTCACTGAGACATCACTCACACATTTCCAAAGCAATTAAATACCTCATAGGTTTCAGCAATATCTGAACACTTCCCATTCTTTTTGTTTGTTTGTTTGTTTGTTTGTTTTGTTTTTGTTTTTGTTTTTCAGGTCTTTAATTTACTAAAGATTTGTGTTTCTGTCTAAAACTTCACAAGAGAGAGCTTTAAACGTCTGAAAGGTCTTCTTTTTTACAGCATATAGAGGTCATGAACCCACAGGTCTATAACAGATCAGGAGGGGACAGTTGGGGCTGCAGAACCATAGGGCAGTTCCAGCTGATTACAGTTAAGTGAAGTGTAGTCTAAAGTGAGCCAAGTTTCTCTTTATTCATGATGAGCTAAAATATCAGCACCCATTCAAAAGCTTTGTTAGAGTGGGCATATCACTTCCTGTTTCTTAACTGTACAGAGTAGGGAAGAAAGCCTTCTTACTTCTCAGCCATTTCCTTTAAAAGAAGAAAAAGAAAAAAGAAATAAGAAGGAAAAGAAAAAGAAATAGCTACTAAGCCTGGGCTTTATACTTACTGTTAAATTTTCTACTTTCTTCAGCATCTTTCCTTTCTCAAGAAACCTATGTTCTTAGTCTTCTTAGGCTAGATTGTACCATTTTAAGACTTACTATATTTTTTTTTCCTAAATTGGAATGAGTTTATTGATTGGACTTTTTAGGATACTAAAGAGATTTGTAACTCTGAAACTCAAAACGTCTTTCCAGTAAATGATGTAGTTTACTACTGAGGATGAGAGGCTGAAGATAGACAGGAGTCCTCTGCAAATGATCCATGCAGAAAAATCAGTCAGAAAACACTGAGCAGTACTATGGTAGGTCACTTCTGCAAGACAATCCCCATATTGGTAAAATCTGTCTCAAAGGCACATGTGGTTTAAGACTTGACACTCTTTATTCAGTTCCTGTAAAATTCTTGGAAAATGTTCTTGTAGATACATTCAAATACTAATTCTGCATCTACATGTATAGGTTCATTCCAAATACACCTATGTTTTAATATATTCAATACGTTACTTATTGAATGTCTGTGCTAATTATCATGTTTCAATCTAATCTCAGCATTATAGGTATATGTTGTATAACCCCTAGGAGGTAATTACATCATGACAGTCATGACTTGAGAAGTGAAATCAGTTCCCACATAAAACATTCATAAGACAAAAAAATCTGTGTACCTGGTATACTAGTACACTGAAAACTCTCCCTTCATAACTTGTCCCTGCTAGTAAACTGGTTTTAGGTTAGTAGTTTACAACCTAGTAAGGAAAGCTCTCTTGTTTCTATACCACCCATGTTGTTGTGTTGTGTTACTGAATTTGTAAAGACCAAAGGTATTGCCATATCATGTCTATGTAACAACTCATTCTCCATGACTATTTATGTGACTCAATATGTATATAGTATATGAGTATTTTAATACCCTATTTTAAAGCAGTAATTACTGAGTTAAGATTATGCAGACAATAGGAACAAACATTTACATATTATAAATAAGTCATATCTGAAATTTGGTTATTTTGTTGTGAGAGAAACTGTATATACTGTACACCATTATACAATCAAATAAACATACATCATATGAATAAATATGATAAAATCAAGTGGTTTTGTTTTATACAACAAATGAGAATAAACAAGTGCCATGAAATTCTGATGTTTTCTTAGTTGTATGAAGAACAGATGTAACCTTGAGACTATGACATGAGAAACCACAGAGGAAGTTTGTAGCTGTATTTACACACACACACACACACACACACACACACACGTGTATATATATGTATATATTTCTTGTATAGCTAAGTTCTTAATTAATTTGTGAATTGACCTAAATTTACTTAAGTAATTCAAGGACTAGAAATTCACTATAAATTAATAGTTTTAAATTAATATTTATAAACACATAGTAAGTAAAAATCACTTTTATAGCATAATGTTCATTATATAATTATATGTACTTACTTTGTTAACAATATAATTAATTTTGTACTATATTATGCATTTATTACTATGCATACTTTGTATTTTATAATTAATTATAATTTTGTTATAAAATTTCATAATTTAAGAAAAATATCCCTTAGACAAATTACTGTATCTCACAACTGAAATGAAACAGTAAGTGCTCATTCAGAAAAGGAAAGACAAATTAAAAGTTTAGCTTGCAATCCATCGTTTGGTAAACTAATTTGACAAAGGGCATCTTTGACATATCAAGTACAGCAAGCAGAATTTAAAGGAGTCAAGAATAATGTTTAAGATATCAACAAAAGACCTTTCATATTTACTTAAATCACAGAAGCAGACAGATGTAATTACAAATGTCAATGGATAAATTTAAATGAGATCAAAATAGTACAAAGGCTAAAAATAATTAAAATATGATTGAATTTTAGGGATATATTTGTGCCTTTAATAAATACTATCAATGTATGGTGATTTTAAAGTTTCAATGAGATCATAGAACTACAAGAAAAACTGTGTGTTAAAAAAATGATAAATTAATTAAAAAGCAAAGACAAAAACAAACAACCCCCCCAAAAGATTCTATTAGTTTTATTTATGATACAGTGACAGTGCATATTATTTCCTGGTTATTCTAATCCTCTTCTACTTCTAAGTATACCTAAATTTCTTTTATTAGTAATCATTTTGTTTGTCTACATTTCAAATGTTGCCCCCCTCCTGGTCTCCCTTCCATGAACCACCCAATCTTGTACCCCTCCCCTTTGCTTCTAAGTGGGTGCTCCACTACCCATTCATCCACTCTTTCCCTCACCCCTCTAACATTCCCCTTCTCTTGGGCATCAAGAAGAGCCTCCACAGGACCAAGTACATATTCTCTTACTGATGCTAGGGTAAGGCAGTCCTCTGCTACATATTTAGCAGGAGTCATGGACCAGCCCATGTATACTCTGTGGTTGGTGCTTTAGTCCCAGGGAGCTCTGAGGGGTCTGGTTAGTTGATACTGTTGTTCTTTCTATTGGTTGCAATCCTCTTCAGCTCCTTCAACCCTTTCCCTAACTCTTCCTTTGGGTTTCCCAGGTTTAGTCTGTGAGTTTCCATATCTGTCTTAGGTGCTGACAGGGTCTCTCAGAGGACAGCTATATCAGGTTCCTGTCTGTAAGCACATCTTGGAATTAGCAATAGTGTCAGAGTTTGGTGTCTGCAGATGGAATGGATCCCTAGATGGGGCAGTCTCTGGATAACCTTTCCTTCAGCCTCTGCTTCATTTTTACCCCTACATTTTTTTTAGATAGGGACAATTCTGGGTCAAAAATTTTTAGATTGGTTGGTGTCCCCATCCCTCCACTGAGGGCCATGTCTACCAACTGGAGGTGATTTCTTCAGGCTCTACCTCCCTGCTGTTTGGTATTTCAGCTAACGTCACAATGAGGATGACATTAGCCGAAATATACTTTAATTTTTATCACAAGCATAAATGATGTGTGTGCTTCTTAACAAAATTTCAAGAATGATGTTTATCTAGTGGAAAATAATGTCCTTTCTAGTCTGCAATGGAAAACAGTTCATCACATATTTTAATTAAGTGGAGTTCTAGATAAATCAGGATTGGAGATCAAATAAACATACTTAGAACAGTTAGTTCAATCAGCCTTCTCAGTAGACTGAACACTTCATGTTAAATTAAAAATTCAGCTTACCTCAATTTTTTTTGCATTTGCTGAGAACTTCCTTTACCACATATACAAAGTGTTCTTCTCTTTGATAATTAACACATTTTTTTTTTTTTTTGGTAGAAGCTCAATAAGCAAAAGCAGTTCTTTCTTTGATTGTGTGATGGACTTCATCTCAACAGGATGTTCTTCCCTGCCCACCCTAATTAAGAGAACTGGCATAGGGAGCTTTCTACAGATGGATCAACAGCAGGGGCTACACAGATTTCCTTCATGGGCTTAATAGTTCTACCAGCAACCCACATCCCTTAACAGGCTTTACTGCTCTCTCTACATCATAGACTCCTGCCAATGTTCCCTTGAAATTATTGCTCAGTTTCCTCTCAGCCTTCTCCAGAACATTCTTTAACATGTATCGTTCTTCTGATGCCAGTCCCTATATATTTTTACTGTCATTATTTCTTAGATTACTCTTGTCTACACATAACTCCAAGCATCTTCTTAGTCGTATATCAAACATTAGTGCCTCCTGGAATGAATTAGTTAGCAACACTGACTGTAAAATTTGAGTGGTTTAAGTCACTATTAACTCTTAGAGAATAATTACAGTTCTCCTGTGTCTTACAAGTTTGTACACATGGCTTTGTTCTGGCTGATTCTAAGCAACCCACATCTTTCTCCTGTGGAGGAACAGTGAAAGAAAAACAATTATCCCACTGTTATTCCAGTTACCGCTACCTGGTTACCTCACATATTTCTTATCCTGCCTCATTCTCATTTTTTCTTCCTTCCTTTTCTCCTTTCCTCTTCCTCCTACTTGTTTTAAGACATCATGAATACATCCACACTCTTTGTTCCTTTTTTACCCTCTTCCCATAAAGTCAAGACAAATTATGTTCAAAGGGGGCTTGCCAAGAATATAGCCAATGTTGCCTGTATGCATGTTGTATTCACTCACAATCTTCAATGGAAAAAGGAACTGTAAAAAGCCTGTTTTACGTTTTCATAGCAATAGCACCTAGAAACGTTGCAAGGATTCTTTCTGACAACACTTGATAATATATTCTAATTTTTAGTTAAGGAAGAATTTTTTTTAAATCATGAATTTAGAATAAATGTAGGAAATATGAGGTTATACTGGGCAGGTCAATTTCCTGTGTAGCATTTAAACTATTTTAATCAGGAAGTATGAGCATGGAAATA
>JADRCD010209820.1:0-16630 GCA_019843815.1 Montemys delectorum | reverse complement strand
TTCTCCTCCTTCTCCTCTTCCTCTTCTTCCTTCTCCTTCTTGTCCTCTTCCTCCTCTTCTTCTTCTTCTTCTTCCTCCTCCTCCTTCTGCTCCTTCTAGTCCTCCTTCTCCTTTTTCTAATTCAAAATTACTCTTTAAAGACTACTGGTTCTGAAAGTTCATTTTGTGGCACAATTATCTATAATAAAATTTTTCTAAAACATGGTTTGCATTGATCAAAGAGCTTGAATAGCCAATTACATTATCATTAACAATTAATAATTAATTAATAATGCATTAACAATAACATTAGCATCTTCAAGATGGAGAAAACATCAGAAAATCATCCTGATTCACTCAATTGACTAGTTCCTCAATTTATTTGGCTGTAGCAGTGGCTCACAGGTTGAGGACTCCAGGCCACCAGATAACTTGTTAGAAATGCAAAGTATTGAGTCCCAACCCCAAATTACAGAATCCAAAACATTAGAGGAGAGCAAAAGTCTTGCAGTCTACATTTCATTAGCTCTCATGAGAATTTAGGTGTGTGTTTAGTTTTAAGCAGAGGCTGGAGAGATGGCTGATGGCTCAGTGGTTAAGAGCAGTTGGTCTTGCAGTGAACTCAGGTTCAGTTCCTCCCTCTTACATCATGGTTCACAGCTATCTGTAATTGTGTCCCCAGTTCCAGGGGATCCAATACTATTTTCTGACTTCTGTGGACACCAGGCATATGCATACCATGTAGGCATACATGAAGGCAAAATGCTCATACTTATAAACTACAAATAAATAAATGTAAGAAAATTAGTAGAAAAAAAGTAAAAAGAGCCAATGGAATATGAAATTCTCAGGTGAGGACCAGCTTCCAAAGTCTTGGGGTCATTATGCTTTAATCATCTGGGAAACCACCTAGTAGATATGGATATGACCAGAGATTCGTTATATGATACCAGTTCCTAATACTGATACTTAGAGCATACATGGACTATTGGGACCTTTAAACATTTACAGCCTAGAAAGGCATGGCTGGTGTGGACAAGGAAGACTATTTAGACAGGTTCTTGCAATAAAAAATTGCAGGCAAAGTGTTTCTAGTGGTCCATTGGGTCAGCCATCCTCCAGTTTTCCACACATAGTTGTTGAAAGATGAGTGGGAATGGCAAGCAGATGTTTCCTTATCAGGCCACACCAGGAGACAAATGAGGGGGTGGGGCCGGGGATTCTTGAACAGGGGGATTTTTCTTGCCATTGCAAATAGGCAAGTATCACCCTATATGATATTCACAACTTACATAACTCCCTGGAGACTCAATTTCCCCTAATTAGTCAAGCAATACCTATGGTCTTATCTGAGGGCAAATGTCACATTCTCATAAAATGCTGACACCATGGCAGAAAAGTGATGATGATATCATTAAAAGTAAGTAGCTAGAAGTCACCTCATGAGTCAATAGGGAAAAAAGATGTGAAAGCCAAAGTTAAGTCACCTTGTTTCCTCTATCCCTGGGAAAGAAAAACCTGCCTTTTCACCCCAAATCTCTGTGCAGTGTGCCTTTGTGTCATGCGAACCTACCTAAATAACTGCAGATTTTACAAGCATTCAAATCGCCTTTGTTCTTTTGTAACATACAACATGTACACACAATGCCTGAACAAAAGAATAATCTTTCCTAAGGGTCGATAACTTCTCTCATCTCTAAACATTCCAAGAAGATCTCCTATTTACTTAGGCTCTGTGCCTGTTGCTGTGTGGGCTAGGTGATAGGCAAGCTTTCTCAATGGGAAGAAGTTAGCTGGATACAAACTAGAAAGACCAGAGAAGCCACATGGGATAGAACCAAGTCTGTGGATAGTAAGGTTTGGTCAAGGAGAGGAGGCTGGGAAGTCAGTAGAGGTCAGTAGCTAGGGTCAAGTTTGGAGATGAAGGCAGAATGGCGCACTAACAACTGCTGTGAAGCAAAATTCTAATGGCGGGACGAAAAAGCTTATCAGTGTTTCCTATGCCTACTCTCCTAGAAGAGAGTTCTAGAAGAATGCATAGTTTATTTTTAGTGATTTGAGGATGTCAGAACTCTGCTTTTGTTTACTGAAACAATATTCAGACACTAACTTGGAGGTGATATAGTATTATCTAAGTATTGATAAAGTATGTGAGCATACTTTATCAATACAAGAATGACCAGCATCTAACTCATCCTTTAATAAAGGAACTATCTCCTTAAAATTTAAACATCCAGATTTGTCCAAATTAGTGCTTTTCAACTGGGGCCTGCTTTAACCACCCTCACCAAAAGATCTTTGATGAAAGCTAGCTATCATTTATTTGTTGTTGTTTTTAATGATGTATTTATTTATTTTATATATGTGTGTGCCCGAGTATGTATGTGTGTGTGTATATATATATATATACATATATATATATATATATATGTGTGTGTGTGTGTGTGTGTGTGTGTGTGTGTATCATGTATATGCAGATGTCTGTGGAGGCCAGAAGAAGGTGTTGGGTTCCCTGGAATTGGAGTAACAAGTGGTTGTGAGTCTCTTAACTTGGGTGCTGAGAATCTAACATGAGTCCTCTGGAAGAGTGGCCAGTGCACCTCATGTCTAAGTCATCTCTCTGACTTCTTTTCTTGTTATTTTTGAGATAGGATCTCATGTAGGCCAGGATGGCCTCGAATTAGTGATCTTTCTGTCGCTACTTCCTGAGAGCTGGGATTACAGGTGTATTCTTTTTTTTTTTAATTTATTTTTATTAGATATTTTCTTTATTTACATGTAAATTTTTCCTTTCCCAGGTTCCCCTCCAAAAAAACAAACAAATAAACAAAAACAACAAGAACAAACCCCTTTTGCCTCCCCCCTCCCCATGCCTGCCACCCCACCCTCTCCCACTTATTGGCCCTGGCATTCCCCTACACTGGGGCACAGAACCTTCACAAGGCCGAGGTCCTTTCCTCCTATTGATGATCGAATTTGCAATCCTCTACTATACACATGCTGCCAGAACATTCAATCCCACCCTGTATAGTCCTTGATTGGTGGTTGGGTCCCTGGGAGCTCTGAGGGTACTAGTTAGTAATTGTTGTTCGTCCTAAGGGGCTGCAAACCCTTCAGCTCCATAGAACCTTTCTCTAACTCCTTCATTGGGGACAGTGTACTCAGTTCAATGAATGGCTGTGAGCCTCTACATCTGTATTAGTCAGGTATTGTCAGAGCCTCTCAGGAGATAGCTATATGCTTGTCCTTCCTTCAGTCTCTGCTCCATAGTTAATCTCTGCCACTCCTTCTGTGGGTATTTGATTCCCCTTTTTAAGAGGGAATGAAATGTCCACCTTTTGGTCTTCCTTCTTCTTAGGTTTCTTGTGGTTTGTGGGTGGTATTCTTTATGCTTGATTTCTGTGGTACTGGAGATAGAAACTGAAACTTTATACATGCTAGAAACCCAAAGTATTATGCACAGTATGTAAGCACAGTACAAACTGATCCATAGCCAATGTCCCAACATATTGCCCAGGTTGACCTTGAGTTCTTTATTGTTGTTGTTGTTTGAGATGTGGCTGTCCTGGAACTCACTATATAGACCAGACTGACCTTGAAATCATAGATATGCCTGCCTCTGCCTCCCAACAGCTGGAATCACATGTATGAGCAACCATGCCCAATTTGTTCAGTTTTTATAATTAAGCCTAGAGTTTTATGCTATAAGAAATATACTATAAGCCAACTGAGCTACATTTATTGATCTAGGCACCATTTTGGTTACCACACCTGAGGTCGTTGCTGGCATCTGATAGGGAGAAGTCAAGGAAACTGCTAGAAGTCTATAATCATAGTTAAGCCTATTCAGACAATTGTCTAGTTCAAAATTTCAGTGGTATTGTAGATTCCAACTAGAGTATGATTTTTGGGGAAAAAAAATCCCTTCTCAATATAATTTACGTACTTTCAATAATTATAACCCTAAGGGAAGTTTTCTACATGAATCAGATTAGGAGATGTTTTCACTCTTTTACTATAGTCATGTGGAAGTCATAAAAATGACCAGTTTGAGGGGGGATATTTTTATTATAATAAACTCAATTGGCAAAGAAAGCATCTAATTCTATGCCATCATATTTTAAAGTTTTCTTGCAAGTAACAAAACGTGTTCTGCTGGATGTGACTAGTGTGCTCAGTGCAGTCACTGACACAGTTGCCGTCTTGGCAAAGTTATCGCCAAGCAGCTGAGAAGGTGGTACTGCCTAGTGGTAAGAGCTCTGTGGAGTTCATGTGCAGCCTCAGCCCTGCCACCCTTAAGTTCTGTTCCTTTCCATTCGCTCTAAGGCTCCCACTGAAATCTGAACTCTTGTTCAATCTGAACTCTGGCTGAGAGCCTTCTCCATGAGGAATGATGCCTTTCAGTTCATCTCTGAAAGAACATTAAATAAAGATCAGGTCAGCCTCAAGTTCAAAAAAGTATTTGTGCTGCTCCTGAAAAATGAAAAAAGAAGAAGAAGAAGAAGAAGAAGAAGAAGAAGAAGAAGAAGAAGAAGAAGAAGAAGAAGAAGAAGAAGAAGAAGAGTTGCCAATGTTAAATTATGTCTAAATGGAAATGTAGTGTTTTCCCTACCATGAGAAATCTGTATCCAAATAAAACTTGAAAAATAACAAAGTGTAGATTCTTCCCACAACACAACAGTGAATCAACACTAACATCTGTTGGATTTGTTTTTTCACAAGCCATACCAACATCATATTACGAGCCTCAGCTAGTCCTCACCCACCCTCCTTATTATCCCCCCTGAAACCAAGCAAAATAGTTTTGAACACACACGAAACAATTTGCATTGACTTCATTGTAACAGAATGTAAAGAAAAACACATCTTTGAAGTTCCCCACACAGATGGCTTGTCCCAACTCTCCCATGGTAAATGCTAAGCATAAAAAGTGACTGAACCACAGGAAGCTGAGGAGACCACAAATACCTAACATCACAGCAAGGGCCCTGGAATGTCACTGACCAACTAGAAATCCATTGAACCCAAGCATCACTCTGAAGCAGTCTGTTACTGGGTCTTCTGCAGCTATGCCTTCTTCTAATGTGCATTGGTGGTAGGTTTTTAACTCCGAGCAATGGGGCCTGCTCACTTGAGTCTTATTTCTTAGGAGGAAAAGGGGATCTACGTGCTACCTTGGTGATATCTACTATCTGGTTCCCATGGTAACATGCGGCTGGTATTTGCCAGGCTTCCTCGGGGTTGAAGTCATAGTGGTCAAGTGTTTTTTACTTCAGTATGTATAAATGTATGTTGCAGTGCTACCCAGTAGACACAGCGCAGAGACTCTTGAGTTTACAAGTGCTTTATGACTCTTTACCTGCATATGTATAGTGTATATTAAAGTTCTTATTCTCTTCGGTTCCTGCCTTCCTTTTTGCTCACATGCTGGTAATGATCTATTATGTTGACTTCATGGCCCAGTCTGAGAAATTAATATATATTCTATATATATATAATCTTTACAGCAACTTTTAGTACCAGCAGCACTCACTGGCATAAGCCATAGTCTCACATAGTCATAATCCTTGCTCTGCAGCCAAACCATTCTATTCTCTCCCTCTGAAGTGATATTTTCCCCATGTAGAACGGATCTTATTTTTAACTATTTCATACTCTTCCAATTGGGACAAGGGAGATTTGGTCACCCAGTAAAGTGCTTGTTACAGAAGTATGAGGGTCTGAGTTTGGATTCTCCAGTACTCATGCAAAAAGCTGGGTACCGCACTACATGCCTGTAGTTCCAGCACTGGGCACACAGAGGCAGACAGCTCTCTGAGTTAAATCAGTGAACTCCAGGTCCAGTAAGTGACTGTCTCTCAAAAAATGAAGTAGAGAGGAATAGACGAAGACACCCAATGTCAGTTGCTGGCCTCCTCACCCATACTTGTGTGAATACTTGCATAATCTCACATACTCATGAACACACCACACATACACACACACACACACACACACACACATACACACACACATACACACACAGACACAGACACACACACATGCATGTGTGCAGCATGCATCCACACTTTCCAACAGATCCTTGTTATCCTTTGGATAAATGCCTTCAAACAAAGCTTGTTGATATATGATTACCACTCAACTTCCCTAACTTTAGCTCTCAATGAAAAGTCCTGCTTCTACCATCTACTTCTCTGTACACATGTGCACAAAGCTGTCAGTGCCCTAAGGACTTGTTGATTTCTCCTACTAGGTCTAGATCCTCATTCTCAAAATGTGCACATCAAAGAAAGGCATAAAGTTTTTATTTTATTTTATTTTTTAAAGAAAGAAGTCAGTCAGTGTTCTAGAATCTAAGTCTTGAGGAGTAGTAATCCTCCGTCTAGAGACTCTGAACATTTTTACAGTGGTAATTTTTTTTTTTTTTACATGTATTTTGTTTTTCATTGAGACAGGGTCTCATGTACTCTAGGCTGGTTTCAGACTTTCTGTGAATAAGGACGCCATTGTGTTTCTGATTCTCATGCCCACACCTGCCAAGTGCTAGGCTTACAAGCATGTGCAACTACACCATACCCAGTGTGCGCAGTGCTGAGGATCAAACCCGGGGCCTTATGCTGAACTGCATGACAGGACCGTGGTAGGGATTGTTGGCTACAGAGAGGACTCCGGGGGACTCACCTGAAAACACGGTTGTGGAAAGGGATCTTAAGAAGGACACAAGAAGAGAGGAAGCAAGAAGTTTAGCAAGATCCCAATCTCTCAGCAGTGTTGTTAAGAGGAATCTCAGTAAAATCCTATTGCATGATCCTGGTAAGAATCTTGGTGAGAAGTAACAGTGACCTCAACACAATTTCCAAAGTTGAAATAATTCTAAAATCAATGTGAACTATAAAAAATTATATCTGTAAGACAGTTGAAGAATATTAGACACACATTAGGTTTTTAAAAAAATGAAACTATAGAAAGTTTTACGATATCATATTACTATGATTAGTGGGGCTTTTTTGCATGAGTTTATGCGTGGATGCCCATGCATGTGTGTGTGTGTGTGTGTGTGTGTGTGTGTGTGTGTGTGTGTGTATGTGTATGTGTGTGTGTGTGTGTGTGTGTGTATGTGTGTGTGCAGGTTCACATACGGCTAAGTGTATGAAAGGTCAGAAGGTGTCTTCCTTGGTCAATTTCTACCTTATGAATTAATGCAGTCTCTCACTTGAACACAGAGATCACCAATTTAGCTATTCTAGCTAGTGAGCTTGTTTCAGAAATGCCCCATCTCTGACTTCTCACAGCCTAGGGCTGCCATGCCCACCAAGCATTTACTTGGATGATTGGAATCTAGTCTCCAGTCCTCATGCATTCATGGCAACAACTTGACCTCCAGATCTTTGCGAGATAAACTGCAATATCTGTGGGTGAAATTGCATTAAAAGAAATGCATTTTAGGAAATAGATAAAAATTAAAATGCCAACATGCCAATACATCTAATAAGCTCTTTTCTTGGCTTTTGTATGGTTTGTGCATACCCATAATGAAAAAAAGTCAAAAGCAAGACCATTGTGATATGGAATAAGAAGGAATACACTTGACATCTTAGATTGGATTTCTTGGGAAATTGGCTCTGAGGTAGAGATGTGCATGGGAGCTGATTCAGTATTCTCTTAAGGTGGTTACAAGAAGTAGAAACAGACAGAAAGTGATATTAATCTATGACACAGCCACAGGAAGGACCACAGCTCTTTACAATGGGAGCTTTGGAACTGGCATTAGGAACTAGTTCTTGTGTACCTTTTCTTCCCACTCCCACTCACATACATATGCTGGTCAACCTCCCATGGGACATGGCCTAGGACAAGGCCATCTGGCTGAAGATAAGCCCCACAGAGTGACTTTTCTAACCTAGAGCTTGAACTTTCAGCATCAGGGCTCTCGGGAACCATAGTCCCCAAAGAGATGGGCAAAATATCATGGCATCCAGCATACTCAGCATTTCCTCACTCTTTCTTTCTTTCTCTTCGATGTGTGTGTGTGTGTGTGTGTGTGTGTG
The DNA here is from genome assembly GCA_019843815.1 of Montemys delectorum. Lineage (NCBI taxonomy): Eukaryota > Metazoa > Chordata > Mammalia > Rodentia > Muridae > Montemys > Montemys delectorum. Next base: position 8,603 of record JADRCD010209820.1, on the reverse strand, counting down.
TGTGTGTCTGTGTGTGTCTGTGTGTCTGTGTACACACAGAGGCCAGAGGGACAACATTGAATGTCTTCCTCTATTACTCTCTGCTTTGTTTTCTTAACAGAGCGTCTGTCTGGGAATCTGGAGCTCATGTTTTTGGCTAGTCTGGCAGCCAGTGAGCTCCAGAAATATTGTCTCTGTCCCATTACCTGCAAGCAGTAGCATTACAGGCACAGATGGCCATGCCTGGCCTTTCTAGGTGAGTCCTGGGGATCCTAACTCAGATCCTCCTGCTTGCACATCCATGTTCCAACCCACTGAACCACCTCCCCAGGCCTGTCTCTTCACCCTTATACTGTTAGAATGGTGATGTATCTTCTCATATCACATGGAGCCAATGGTCATATTTGTGAGTCCTTGGCTATTATAAAGAGGGGTCCTTGGCTTGCATAAAGAGGGCATGTTTTGACAAGACAGAGATCTACTGCTTTAAATTCTTCTTGCAAGTGGTTTTCATTGAAAAAGCAGGAAACTAATGTCCTTTTAAAACTTTATTAAAATCATCTGGATATACTCAGCCTAATAAAAGCACAGTGTATGGCTGCCGGACTTCCTGTAGCTGTAGATATAGAGAAAAGGGGCTTAAACAGTATCCTACATTTGCAATCATGTACACAGATATGTTGAAGGCATGAGGAAGTATGTCTTTAATGAAGTGGACTCACAAATAGCATCCCTGCTGCATTTCAGGAGCAGAACATTTGGTGTCTTTTGGTATTCTGGCTCTCATGGCCCTTTTGTTGCTTGTGGGCTTATAAACATCAGCATGATCTTATTGGGGCTGTCATCTCATCTTCTTTAGTCCAAGACATTTTACCTCTGTACTCAGGAAAGGCTTATTACCAAGTTCACCTTTACACAGAACTGTACAATAATCCTAGGCTTCAGAACCATTTCTGTTTTTTCTTCTAAATCCAAAAGGCCAGTTTCATTATCATAACTCACATCTAGTTAACTTAGCCATGTTAATTAGTCAAGACTAATTGTTAATCAGAAGGATGAGGCAGCCATATTTAAGGAGCTCATTCACACAAATACAGCCAGGCTTTCCTCTCTTCCTTTTCCCTTAATTTCTTTTACCCCCCTCTCTTATTCTTTGCTCACATACTCTCTCTCCTCTCCTTTTATCTTCTGCTTCTTTTAAATAAATTTCTGGCAAAAGAAGAAGGTGGAGGATGGGAAGGAAGAGGAGGAAGAAAAGGAAGAAGAAGAGGAAGAGGAGGAAGAGGAAGAGGAGGAGGACTAGGAGAAGAACCACTGTTTTGGGCTGTTTTAGAAAATTGGCACCACTATTTATTAAGGATACAAATGTACATAAATCACAAACATATCCTCCAACTCAAATGAAAAACCTTAATTTTATTTGATTCCAGAGCTTTGAAATGCAAAGAGAAATATAGAACACAGTAGGGGGAAAAGTCCTTTGCAACCAGGAACTAGGAGGAAGTCTTGAATAACATTGCTCTGGCCAATGTACACAAGCTGAACACTACTTTTTAAGCTATGGCCATGTGCATTAAAGATGAATATCTTGCCTGTGAAAAATTAATGTCCCAGACCTCTTAGAACTGCTCTTTGTATAGTGAAGTATGCAAGACGTCTTTGAAAAATGCAACCTTTTTGGGAGATTAGATTGCTCCTCTCCTCTGGCCTGTGCAACTAGTTGGGAGGGGACCTTGAACAAGAGAGCAGATGGCAGGTAGAGACAATGCAACGATCCAATGGCCTTCACAACAGCATGGAGGCAGTGGGCCTAGTGAGTGAGATATTTTACCTTCATGTAAAACAAATAAAACATCTCTCCTGTTTTCTTTTGATCTTCAAAAAGTATACAGGCTTGCTTGCTCTTTGTGTGGCTAATAGACTGAGTTTTAAACAAAGAAATCTCATTTTGAAAGTTAACGTCAGAAGAGCTCTGCCAGGGACGGGGCTGGCCTGGAAACAGTACAAGTTATCAGATTTATGTTGTGTCTGGCGTAGAGACTTTGATAACCAAGCCTCATGGGGCCCTATACAATTTAATTTTGATGAACGACCAGTTTGGTAAATATTATTTACATTACTGCAGTTGCTGCTGCTCCGTTCGTGTTTGAGCAACCCATGTTGTCGTCTGTGAAATAGTTTCTCAAGTTAATTCCCACAGGCCACCTTTATCCATTGTTAATTCACAATTAGGAGGATGATTGGTAATGAGTGAGCTTTGCTTTGAACTAAAAATGAAAACATGAGCTCATCACTCAGTAATCTAGAATTGTAGCTTTTTTTGCCTGAAAAACTTTAAAAGTATATTCTCGATGATGTACAGAGATGGAACTAATATTGTTTTTTTAGTTTGGTTCTACCTTTAAAATATAATGTGTATGTGCATGCATGCATGTGTGTGTGCACGTGTGTGTATGTGTGTTTATCTGTGTTATGCACATGTGTGCACATGTGAGGTGTATGTTTGCTCGGGCATATAGAGGCCAGAGTTCAGCATCTGATGTTTTTTTCTATCACTTTCCACATTATTTTCCAGAAACAGTCTCACACTGAACCTGATGCTCCCCTGTTTGGCTAGGCTAGAAGTCCCTGGGATCCTCTTGTCTCTGATTCACCAGTACTGGGGTCATAAACACCTTCACATTTAGCTTTCACGTGGGTGGTGGGAATTTGAGTTCAGGTCCTCATAGGCCAGCAAGCACATTACCCACTGAGCTGGATCCCTGGCTCTAAAAACAATATTAAGAAAATTCAACAGGATTTAGGCAAGACACTCCAAGTACAGTCTCATCCCTTTACTACATTATGTCCTCCACTCTTCATCCTTGTGTCTTCATGCATTTATTATGTTTGTAAAGCACTTCATGTGTGTCAGCCCATGTGTGGGCACACGTCAACAAACACATTCATCCCAGGCCAGGTGGTATTAGGTTTTGAGGGCCCCATGGTGTCTGACTACTCAGCCCCAGCATGCAAAGCTGCTGCAGATAACACATGAGCAAAGGGGCTGGCAATGTTCTAGTAAAACTTTATTCATAAGAACTATGGGTCAGAATTAACCTAGTGCTTCCACAGACTATGAGACTGTAGACACAAACATACACACACACACACACACATACACACACACACACACACACACACACACACATACACACACATACTCACACACACACATCCCAGTGGATACTTCAGTTGGAGAGAGTGGATAATTAATTAAAAAAAATAGAATGGGCAGCATATGGAACTAAATAAATTTCTCATATTATATAAATTAAAGTTCGGTGCGATGCTTTACTCGGGTACTTTGTGAGTGTTTTCTCTGTACCTATTCAGCCATCATTGTTTCCTGCCTCCTTATAGGCTGCCTAAATGCTATCCCAGATCTTACTCACTACCTAATACATTTACTTAAACCCAATGTATGGGAATATAAATGAGAGAGCAAGGGTATCAGCATATTCATCTTATCATCCATTCATTCTCTGTACTTTGTCTGCTTTGGACAGAGAAACCCAGGAATTCTGATTAAAAAAAAAAAAGGAAGGAGGAATGTGTGCAGAAGGTGTTGCCTGTTGGCTGGGGAGTTAGTGTTAGATTTTGCTGCTTTCCTGTAGCTTCAGGGGACCTGAAAACCAGATCCCTAGGGCTGGAAGTTCAGAAAAACAGATACACATGACCTCCCACTTACAGAGTTTGGGTACTGCTGTCACGCACCAGTTCCTACCACTCACTCATTCAGCTGGGAATGATATCTCTTACAAGAGTACTGTTCTTCAAACTCAGCAAGCATCCATTGAATGCCAACTGGATGTAAAGTATGGAGTGGGCTCCTACCAGGAAAGGGTCTGGGACAGTATGATCCATTCCCTCCGGCCAGGAGATAGAGACTGAGGGAAGGGACAGAGCTGAGGCCGATGGCAGTAGGTGACATAACAGGTGGGACAGTCTCCTTCCTCTCTGCTTGACATTTGGTGCAAACTCTATCCTGGGAAGCGTAAGCACCAGAGAGCAGCTGTGTCCAGCCCTTGTGCTTGCTCTTCTCTTTACTAGAACACTCTACTAGGGTGACAGGATTCTCCAAGTAACGATGATGGCAAACACAGAAATATATCCGTGTCTATGCATCAGTCACGAATGTTACCATTTACCCAATCCTTATATCTAACCTATTAGGTAATGCCATTATCATCTCCATTTTATAACTGGGAAAACTGAGTCACAGCAATACAGAGAGACTTGTCCAGCCGAATCTTCTCACATACCTAGCTTTTGGATTTGTGTTCTCCATGTCGCTGCTCCATAACTTCCATGAGGAATAAGAATATTCTACTAAATTCTTCCATAGAAGAACACACCAAACTCATAGCCAGTGCCCAGGTCCCACTCAAAGCTTCACTGTCTCTGACAAAGGCATTGGAAAAATTGACATCTGTAGATACCCAGGCTTGCTGTGCTATGTGTACCCATCACGGGATTTGGCAGATGTGAGCACCAAAGCTAAGCTATGTCAATAAATTCAGTCATTTTGATAAGAGAAGTAGAAATTTCTTCTCTATTGCTTTGGATCATGTATCTATTTTCTCCAATTATGGAACCCAATATTGAGGAACAAGGATGTAATTAATTCTCATTCTGTGACCTCAACATAATAGAAGTATGCATAATAGCAATAATAGAAAGGAGCTAAAATAACTGTGACCTAGCAGGCATTGTCCAGGGTAGATCATTAGGGGTAGATCATTGTTATTATCCCATTAGGGGAGGCACTGCATGTGACAGAAGGCAAAGAGGAATTAAATTTGAGGTTGTCAAGTGGGCTTTGGGTATATAAAAGGGCAATGACTATTTTATTGGCTACACGATGTCTTAATAGGCAAGTCTGAGATTTGATTGCAATAGTCTTTGATGTTAACATCAAATAATTTTGCCTTTCATGGAGCCCCTCACAATAGATGCCAATTAGTATTGTCTGAGAGCATTCAAAGGTAGAAATAGCTCAGAGGTGCTGACTGCAAAATAGCAATGTGAGATTAGGTTAGGCCATTGCACTTGAAGACCACTTTGATCTGGTCCGCTCTTCAGCATGGGGACATGCCCGATAGCAAGTCATTAATGCCTGTCACTTGCACTGTGCACGCAACCCCCCATACTATCAGCCCCTTATACTGTAGTCTATTCAGAAGCTGCTTTCACAACACAAATTGTGGAACCCTGTTAGAAAGCCATGGCTTTCCTATGTAGGACATCCAATGTCAGCCTTTGTTTTCGGGTGAGAGACCAATCAGCAGGGCACTGCAAAGTCTGAGCCCTACTGTCTTTACATCTCTATGCCTTCAGTTTCCTTCCATTTCTGTACCATGGTTTCTTACTTGACCCTTGTGTTCCTTTGTGACGTGGGTTACATTCTTTTCTCCTGAACACTCCTCTACTATGCTGGATGTCCCATTCACAAACAGACTTATTCTTCAGACTATAGCCTGAGTGCTGCACCTTAAGACTTCACCCTGCCCGCTTAGAATAACAGTTCCCCTGCTAGAATTCCACACTCTATTCTCTTCCTGTTTTTTTTGTTTTGTTTTGTTTTTTTGTTTTTTGTTTTTGTTTTTGTTTTTGTTTTAGCTACTAATTCTCTTGTCTGACTCCAAGAGAGACATCATACCTGGAACATGTTTAGTACTACTATCTGTGGACATCAAATCTTGGCAATGTTGTGGGCCCCTGTAGTTTTGCTAGACAGTGACCTTCTGGTTCTGACTCCAGGTTTCTATGCACAGCACTGAGGTGTGGTCAGTACTGACACCATTGATGAAAAAATTTAAACGGTATTGATTTAGGCCTAGTGGGTATGGTTACATGGACTGTGCTCTCTACATCTCCAGGGTTAGTGGGCCCCTAGAAAGTACTATTGATGGTGTTGATTAGAAACATAATGCACAACGGCTCCTTATTAGGTAAATAAATGAATAAATGAGTGGAGGAATGAAAGAAAGCATTGGTCATTAACATAGAGTTGTCTATTATGTTAAGCCATATTTGACAGACAGTATTTCCTAAAAACTGCAAAGTCCATGTGGACACAAACTCCATCATATGTCAGAGACCCAATTATTTTGATTTTACATGTATTCCAAGTGGAAACTTTCCCCCCTTCACTTGAACTCCCAGAAGCACTTTTCAGATTCTTGGACTTCACCCTCCAGGTGACATGCTGACATCCTGTTTTGACTTTTTAAGCATACAGAGACCTCACTTTTGATTTTCAGGGAGAAGGAGCTAAAAGCTGCACTCCTTTGGGAGCCAGAATGTGCTTTCAATATAGCATTTTCTCTGGTGGGACCTCTTGAATGACAGCTTCAAGTATTATAGTATGATAGTGAATTAAATGCAATAATCAAGGGAGGAAAAAAATGTGACATCCAGAGGAAAGATCTGGACTGTGGTGCTGGGAGCTGGATTAGCAGCTTCAGATAACTACATGTCCATTTGACTATAGTGACATTCTCTAGGTCCTCCCACATGGGACCTCTGTTTCTGACCACAGGCTTCAATGCATCAGAAACTGATCCATGCTTGTTAGCAATGCTATTTATTAAAAAGGGAAGTGACTCAAGAATAAAACAAAGGCTTAAAAATAAAATGATAGAGCTCAGAGGTGAAGAATTTGCCTACCATGAATGAGGCTATGGTTTGGATCACCAGCAGGGCAAAACCCAATCCTGCCTCCTTTTTTATTTATTTGGGCAGGGGGAGGATTGTTTTGAGTCTCATATATCACATATTAGCTTTGAATGTGGCTGAAGATGGCACTGAACTTCTGATCCTCCAAAATTCTACTTCCCTGGTGCTGAGGCCTGCTTTCTGCACTGATAGAAGAGGATACTTGATCTCTCACCTTTAAACATATACACAAACACATGCATATACATGACTACCTATAAACACATGTAGCACACTAATGTAAAGGCATTTAATAACAATATTTTAGGGGCTGGAGGGTTGGCTCAGCGGTTAAGAGTACTGACTGTTCTTCTAGAGGTCCTGAGTTCAAATCCCAGCAACCACATGGTGACTCAAAACCATCTGTAATGAGATCTGATGCCCTCTTCTGGTGTGTCTGAAAACAGCTACAGTGTACTCATATAAATAAATAAACCTTTAAAAGAAACAATATTTTAGCAATAGTGTATGGGGAGAATCTCTTGTGTACTGTATGGTTGCATCACTTGTCAAAAAAAACCAAAAAAACAACAACAACAAAAAACTATGGCCTATAGAAGCTGGGTCACCTAGTAGGCAGAAAGGATTCTGGGGTAGACACCAGAATGTGCAGGAGGACAGAAGCACAGGAGCTGAACAGAGATAACCAGCCACATGGCAGAACTTAGCGTAGAGTAATTGGATGATTAATAATATATGTGCTAGTCAGAGAACAGCCAAAGCTGTGGCCAAGGTATCTGTAAATATAATCTGGGTCTCAGAGCCATTATTCCAGGAGCCTGGAGACAGAGAAAACCCCCTTTATCACAACAGTGCTCTTTCAGTAGAGAACAGCAAAATAGAGGTACAGGAAGAGAAGGAGGCCATTGGTGGGACAACCCAGTGAGATCTCCATCTTAACTGACCATTTGTGGCAGCTGTTACAGGACCACGAAAGAATGAAGCAGAACAAGCTGGTTATAGCAGACATTACACAGCCAACAAAGTCTAATGTGCAGTTTGTCTCATCACAGAGGAAGTTTGCTGAGTCCATTCTCTAATGACAACAGGCCGTTCTAAGAGAATGCTCAGTGGGGTGAGCACATTCAGGAGGCAAGCAACTTTTTCTGTGTACGTAGCAAGGAAAGTTCTCATCTCTGGACGTTGAAGATAGAGGCATAATTTGTGTTTCACTCTTTTGCTCTGCAGTTTCTACAAGAAACATGCATTGCTTTTATAGTAAGGACATGAATAACTACGGTGGGATTTTTTTTTAAACCATTCTTTTGAAATTTTACCATTAAGGGTTTTGTGATGAGCTGGCTATGTAGGAAGCAGCTCAGAGTGGGAGGGGGTGTATTCTGAAGAATTTGTTTCCCAACACTCTCCCGCCCCCACCCCCGAGTCAAAGGAAACTATGTAAACAATGTAGTGTAGTTAGAGAAGCCTCATTAGCTTTGGGAGTGAGTGGCCAACGGTCGCGATGAGGGTTTTGTGGTTACTCCTGAGTCTCATCTCTTTCTGTTTTCTCCCCCAAAACAACAGGAATCCTGAGATGTTTTCGCAGCAGCTTGCTGTGTATGGTTATACAATCTATGCTGAGGAATAAATGGTTTTATTTAGCCTGTGGGTGGCAGTGCTTTTGAAATTCCCCAGTGAATGTAGAATACTAGGCCATTCTGCCCATAAAAAAACCGTAGTCGTAACTATAATAATATAACTAACAATTGTGGACCAATTCTCCCAAGAAACACCAAACTCACAGTCAGTGCATTTTATCTGCTTAATGAATTTTTGAGAATGATCCTGCCTGCCCATTCTTACCTGAGGCAGTAATGTGCTAGGAAAGTTGGCAGGTAACCAAAGAATGCCCCCAAACATATACA
>JADRCD010209819.1:0-25743 GCA_019843815.1 Montemys delectorum | reverse complement strand
GATTTGTGGAAACATATTGTGTGAATTTGGTTTTGTCATGGAATACTTTGGTTTCTCCATCTATGGTGATTGAGAGTTTTGCTGGGTATAGTAGTCTAGGCTGGCATTTGTGTTCTCTTAGGGTCTGTATGACATCTGCCCAGGATCTTCTAGCTTTCATAGTCTCTGGTGAGAAGTCTGGTATAATTTTGATAGGCCTGCCTTTGTATGTTACTTGACCTTTTTCCCTTACTGCTTTTATTATTCTTCCTTTGTTTTGTGCATTTGGTGTTTTGACTATAATGTGACGGGAGGAATTTCTTTTCTGGTCCAGTCTATTTGGAGTTTTCTAGGCTTCTTGTATGTTCATGGGCATCACTTTCTTTAGGTTAGGGAAGTTTTCTTCTATAATTTTGTTGAAGATATTTACTGGCCCTTTAAGTTGGAGGTCTTCACTCTCTTCTATATCTATTATCCTTAGGTTTGGTCTTCTCATTGTGTCCTGGATTTTCTGGATGTTTTGGGTTAGGGTCTTTTTGCATTTTGCATTTTCTTTGATTGTTCTGTCAATGTTGTCCATGTTATCTTCTGCCCCTGAGATTCTCTCTTCTATCTCTTGTATTCTGTTGGTGATGCTTGCATCTACGTTTCCTGACTTTTTTCCTAAGATTTCTAACTCCACAGTTGTCTCCTTTTGTGATTTCTTTATTGTTTCTACTTCCATTTTTAGGTCCTGAATGGTTTTACTCAGTTCCTTCACCTGTTTGTTTGTGTTTTCCTGCAATACCTTAAGGGATTTTTGGGTTTGCTCTTTAAAGGCTTCTATTTGTTTACTTGTGATCTCCTATAATTCTTTATGGGATTTTTCTGTTTCCTCTTTAAGGGCTTGTACCTCTTTATCTGTTTTCTCCTCTATTTCTTTAAGGGAGTTATTCATGTCCTTCTTAAGTTCCTCTATCAGCATTGTGAGATATGATTTTAGATACAAATCTTGCTTTTCTGGTGTTTTGGGATATCCAGGGCTTGCAGAGGTGGGAGTACTAGGTTCCGGTGAAGCCAAGCAGTCTTGGTTTCTGTTGGTAGGATTCTTGCATTTGCTTTTTGCCATCTCTTGATCTCTGGTGTTAGAAGTTCTTGGTGTGTCTGACTAGAGCTTGACCTGTCCTTGCGGCCCTGCAACTCCCCTTCGACTCCTGAGACCTGTTCCTCCTAGCTGGTCCCGCCTTAGAAAGGCACCAGAGAGAAAATGGTGGATCTAACCTGAGTTCTTGGGCTGAAGCCTGCCCTGGACGCAGGCCCTCCGCTAGCAGGGAGGGGGCAGAGATGGTCGTTGATCCAGGTCTGTCACTCAGAAGCTGATAGGATCCTATCCTTGCAGTCCTGTGACTCCCCTGCAATTCCTGAGGCCTATGCCTCCCGGATGGTCCCACCTGATTTCTGGGGCTGAAGCCCGCCCTGGATGCAGTACCTCTCGAAGAACATTTTTTAAAGCATATGGTATGTCCTGTGAGAGTAAGGAAGGCTACAGATGATGACTGTTTAATAAACAATGAAATAAACAGAGAATATTTGATGTCTGCAGACAAAAGAGAAGGAAAATTTCTGAAAGAGATTTTTGAGGTTATGTTGGGTCTAACAAGATGATCAATGCTTCATAACAATTACTGCTCCTAAAAGGATCCAAAGGATGACAAAGCACAAAGAACCTCAACTCCAAGCCCCTAGCTCTAAAATGCCACGATTTGGTTGTTGTTATAGTTTTTAGTTTTGATCCTGGGCAATTTTTATCTATAAACCATTGTAAAGATAGATATCTTACAAATAGGAGTCTTTATTTAGCATTTGGAAAAATTACTTGAAACATAGATGCATGCTGAACAAATTCAACATTGATTAAATTGTATGGTCAGTGTTTGATCAGCACTCTGTCTCTTACAAAGTAGAAAACTATGACTTGTATAAGTGACCTATATGAAACCATACACATAAGCAGTTGATGGGGTTGGTATTCAAAATATACCAATCCCACTTCAAATCCTGTAATTTTAAACCCTGTATTACTATATACTTGTTAAGTAAAACTTCTTAGTAGTTTACATTCTTTGGACAATTAGTGTAAAAAGGTTTGTTGAGAGATTCCACAAACATTTATTTTAAATGTTGAAACACAATGTCTGCTGTTAGAATAGATAGATCTGATGTGAATATTCCAAATAATGCAAAATCGAGATCTAGACCATAGATACATGATAACAGCATTTTTCTATGTGTTTATGTATATGCTATACTACATAAGAATTAAAGCTACTTAATGAAACAGTAAAAAAAAGATTCTTTGGTTTGGGGTAAAATACATGGATACAAAATCCTCATAATTTAAAAGTTAAGACAGTTGGCTCAAGGGAAGGCAATAATGTTACCCTGGGCAAAGAAAGAATGTGATGACAGAAATTTTTTCTCATTAGAAATATCTAATAAAATACCTAGTGGAAGATTTCATATGGCAGATAGGGAGGTTAAGGTATAAAATCCTTCTAAATACTAGCCTTTATTTATATTTAGGAACAGGTTTACTAACCACAAATAGATAAAGATATGAAATTCTTGTGTGTACTGTGTTTTTACATACATCTGTATATAGTATAATCATGAGCTTCTAAATACGTACCATATAAACTTCACTGTAATGATAAAATGGAGCAAGCACAATATACTGTAACAGAAACTAGCATATCTTATTGTATGATTCTCACCCACTTTTTGATGGCATTATGAATGCCTATGTAATGTCTATCCAGAGCCTATAAAAGCAGTGGTGATCTTGTTAGGATTCTACCTAAAATTTATTTGCACATAAGCATTAGACCAAGACCACTATTGAGCGACTAGTGATGTGTTAGACAAAGGGGAGGTTCATGTCCTGGGCAGGTTGGACAGAATGGCATGAGGCTGTATTGAGTTACTCAGAAGGGTGTGCAATTTAAAACTTGTAAATTATTTTCTACAATTTTCCATGTAATATGTTCGGACCCCAGATACCTAGAACCAGGAAAAGAAAAACCATGGCCAGAGAACTACTGTTCAGTTTTTATAACATAGCATTGCTAACTGCAAAGTTGTTAGAGGGTCCTTACCCTGAAGCAATGACAGAGAAATTCTTCAAAAACAATGTCTTTTGCCCCAGTAATTTCAATGTTAGAGAATTGTGTGAGAATCTTGATGCCTAGAACAATAAATTGATTGCATAGAGGCTAAATCTCTATCCAATGTATGTTTTTAATCTACTTAAATTGGCCACAGAGAATAGATACAACAGAAATAGCCCTCTCCTTGAGATAACTTGACTATACCCTAATAATTAACATATTATATATAATATATTAATATGTAATGTTTTAGTACCTTGTTCCACCTAAAACTGGTGAGTATATTTAAAATGCTTTTAGAGAAATTCTCCAGTTCTTCCAGGAAATAAGATCTTGCTTGTAGAAAACATTGTAGCTAATCTTCAGTTCCAGGAAGTAAACATCTGCCAGCAGGAACAGTGGTGTGAAATACATCACAGCTCTTGGAACACAAAGCAGATTCTTAGGCTTAAGGCAGGAGTGAGTACTGGAGTCAAGAGAGGGCAAAAACTAGGACTACGCATTCAATCACAAAATGTACCTGTTATAGCCAAGTGGATAGGGAAGAAGGCCTGGAAAATCCATTAGCAACTCAAAATTAACACTAGATATAATCTGTAGAAGGGTATAACAAAGAAGACAGGGGAAGGGAGGAGAGGGCAGGGGAAAGAGTGCGGGCTGGTTCTTGGTTTTCTCAATAGTATATATAGTATATTGCAGTCTAGAGCCAGCCATGGCTTATACTTTGGGTTGGCAGGGGAGAAGAAAGAAAGAATATGGAATGTCCAATCTCTCTTCAAATCAATGGACATGAAATCCATTTAGTGAAAGAAATACTGAATCTCAATCATTCTTTTTTCTTAGTTTATTTTTTGTTATCCTACAAAATAATAGATTTCATCATGGCTTTTCATACACATCTCTCATTTTTACTTTGTTCATATTTGCATTTGTATATTACAATCATTTTCATGCATTTCATTTTTTTTCTTTTCTACTCAGAAAGAATGTCTGATGCTGGAAATGTTCTCATCTAGTTTCACAGTCTGTTGCCACTTTAGAGTCACTTAGAGCAGTTTGTAAATTGGTATTAATTGGGCTTTGATCAATACAGCAGATTGATTATATTTGATTATGACTACCAGCAGTCAAAATGAAGTACTTTGTAAACAATTAAAAACCAAAAATTACATCATAGAAAATATGTTTAAAGGCAAGTAAGGGACTTTCCACGAGCCTGAAATAAGTTTGGATTCTCTAGCCACTAAAGGGTGTTGAATTTTTGTGACCTACTTCCCATGCTGAGCTAGATTACTGAGAGGGGACTTTGCTCAATATCTGGGCACCATGATGAGAAGTGAACTTTTCAGAAGGAGGCCAGAAAATAAAATAAAATAAAATAAAACATAAAATAATAATATAAAATATTGGTGGTAGGCTTCTTAATGGAGAGAAGCATTTAGTGAAAAAGCATTGGTGGTCTCAGGCTGGGACAATCATACCCACAGGAAAGTATGGTCTTTAACATGTTATAGATAATTGATCCTCACTAGGCTTCTAGTAGATGTTCAGAAACATCAATAGAGCTCCAGATCAGGATTCTTCTGAGCACTTTCCAGTTGAAGCAAATGTGGTATAAAAGAGAAGCCTTCTTGAAGAAGGACATTTTGTATTCCTGAGCATTACCATATTGAGAAGTTCTATAAGTATCCAGAGCAATACAAAATTAGAAGCAGTTGCAGAGACAAACTATGGAACAGAGACTGAAGAAAGAACAATCCAGAGACTGCTCCACCTGGGAATCCTTCCCATATTCAATCATCAAATCCAGACACTATTGTGAATGCCAGCAAGTGCTGGCTGACAGGAGCCTGATATAACTGTCTTCTGAGAGGCTCTGACAGTACCCGACTAATACAGAAGTAGAGGCTCACAGCCATCCATTGGACTGAGCACAGGGTTCCCAATGAAGGAGCTAGAGAAAGGACCCAAGGAGCTGAAGGGTTTGCAGCCCCTTAGGACGAACAACAATATGAACTAACTAATACCCTCAGAGCTCCCAGGGACTAAACTGCCAAACAAAAAGTACACATGTTGGGACTCATGGCTCCAGAAGTATGTAGCAGAGGATGGCCAAGTCGGTTATCAATGGGAGGAGAGGTCCTTGGCCCTGTGAAGGTTCTATGCTCCAGTGTAGGGGAGTGCCAGGGCCAGGAAGCTGGAGAGGGTGGGTTGGTGAGCAGGGGAAGGGGGAGGGAACAAGGTTTTTTTGTTTTGTTTTGTTTTGTTTTATTTTATTTTATTTTATTTTTTCTTTTTTTAGGAGGGGAAACTGAGAAAGGAGATATCATATGACATGTAAATAAAGAAATTATCTAATAAAAATAAATAAATAACCATGTAGTAAGTTTGGGGTTTTTTCCAAAAGTGAATTCCATGAAAAATAATTTTAATTTTGAGGTCTTGAACAAACCATAGACAGTTGCTAACAAGCTGGCCAGAAACAAACAGCTCTGAGACTATGACTGTGCAATTACTAGATGGGTTGATTTTGCATGAATTATTTTAGGCTTTAAATTATGTGGACCTACTAGGAAATTCAATTTAGTTTAAAGTCTCCTCAGGATATTTACAAAGGAATGTGTTTACATTCAATCCATGCTACTTACTATGTTGGCACTGGTACTTATAGTGTGTTCTGAGGTTGTCATTTTACATTTTTGTAGCATCTCAGGTGAACTGAGTTGCATGTGCCCAGATGTTTAGGGTTCTTTTGGATAGAATTCAGTGCCATTGTTTATCTGATGGTATACTTAGTTTTTAAAAATACAATTTTCATTGAAAGAGAATTATATCACTTTTCTCTTTCTCTCTCCTAACTCCAGACCTGTTAGCTACATTCCCTTGACTCCCTTCTACAAACCTTTAAATGCATAGCTTATTTTTCTTTATTATTGTTAAGTACATGTTTTTATTTGTATATGTAATATATGTATACACAATACATACATACATACATACATACATACATACATGCATATCTATCTACCCCTATCTATCTATCTATCTATCTATCTATCTATCTATCTATCTATCAACTTAGTCTGTTTTTCATGTATACAGTTTCAGGGCTAACCATTCTACACTGAACAACCAATAACAGAGCTTGCTCCTGGGAGAGGCTAATGATCCTTCTCTTAGACGTCATTAATAGTCTGTAGTTCTTTGTTAATACATATGTAAATATTAAATAATACAGCACTATTTATCATTGTTATCAGAATTCACAAATGAAGCACAAGAAGTTACTTTGGTAGAGGAAGCTCAGGAAGATGGCCCACAGCAGCCTTAATACACTTTAGATCTATTGTCAGAATGTGATGATGACTCCCTTGATTGATAGTTCAACTCAGTGTTGTAGCAGAATGCACACTGTTCAGGTCTCAGCATAGAGTCACCAGAGCAAACCTATGTATGACCTTTGGCCTCAAAGAGGAGGAGGGAGGCTCTTGATAAGTAGTTTGTGATCAGCAATTCACATTTCTTTTTGGAGATAGATAATTTGTTACCTGGGATTCAGTTCCTTCTCCTCTCCCAACCCCTGCCCAGAATATTAAGAGAGACAGCCACAAAATCATTCTCTGTGGTAGCTTTTTAAAGAATTGAATTAAAAAACACAGAATGTTGTCAAGGCTTAGGACACATGTTCCAGATATCATTTTATTGCATTCTTACTAGGGCCAAACAGAATCTCAAAGTATATTGATTTAGATTTCCCTGTGAGTAAAGGTGTTGAATGTCTTGACATGTAGTTATTGGCTATTGGTTTTTCTTTGGAAAACTGCAAAGTTCACTTGTCCATTTGTTAGTTGGATCACTAAATTTGTTTTTTTTTTTTCGATTTTTTTAACTTTTATTGGATTATGATGAGAAAAGTTACATGATTTCAATTTATCTGAATTTGTTAACATTTAAAAACTTATTTTAAGTAAATAGAATTAAATCACATTCTTGTTTCCCTTTTGTACCCCATTCCTCCCAGAGACCCCCCTTCAATACCTACAATATCTTTTTTGTCATATTCCTTAAAATTTATAAAATATTATAAGAATAAAAATGAGTATTACAAAAGTTGTTTGATATAAAACAACAGTCAATTTAACAGTCTTATGTAGATGCTCATCTACAACAATAGTGAAAATACATTTTTTTCAATATAAATTTTAAATAACTATAAACATATTAACTGTATACTTCAAAATAATACACCACTAATGGTATTTTCCTAAATGAACATAAATATATAAAGTCTTTTTGTTTGTTTTGTATTTAGTAGAGTTTAAAATCTTGGCTCTAACTGTGATACAAGCCCAAAATAAGAACAATTTTTACACATTGGAGTTCATTGTAATAAGGCTGTACTTCAATGACCCTCACATCACCAAAGGATTTTAACTCCATCGTAGCTAAGCTGAGAGTTGATAGTTCTGCTGCACCAAGAAATGAATTGTAGGCTTGATTTCTGGACACAGACTTCCTGTCATGGTCAAAGCTATTTGACTTGAGTGAGTGACTTTATTCTCAGCCCATAGAGAACAGGTTACATTCATTTAAGAAATGGTGTAGGTATTAAGATGGTCTATCCGTAAAGTCACTCAACAACTGTTACAATGAACAATGGTTCTGCCTGGAGGGTGGCATGGACATTGGGTGAGGGTAAGAATTTGTTCATTAGCTGTGATAATTTGGAAAAGCATTCATCTCAGAGAAAGAGTAACTTATAAAGTCCTCTTCTTCAAACTTGATACAAGAGTTACAAACGTCAAACAAAGCATTCAGTCTCACTCTTTGTTGTTCTCTTACAAGCCACCTCCCTAATTAATCGTCTATGTTTCTTTTGGGTTTATAAATACTTTTGAAATATATAAGCTGTTCTGAAAACCATAGTATAGTGTAAAGACATGAAATAAACAATACTGCTAATAGAGAGGCTGAGATAGGAGAAGCAAGATTTCAAGACCCTTATGTTGTACACAGCCAAACACTGTCACAAACAAACAAGCTGAAAGTGTATATAGATTGTACAATGTTGGACCTATTTCTCCAATTACCAAATTAGAGAGACCATTGGATGACAATCAACAAATTTCTAATTCCTCATATTATTGGATTTCAATCGATTAGGATATGCTGGTAATATTAATTTTCATATAATATATTAAGAAAAAGTAATTATCATTTCCTGTTGTTTTTGTTGTAAGAGGTAGAATTAGGTTTGTGTGATTTTGTTGAAAGATTAACTTCTTGCTTCTTCTAGAGTGTAGTTTTGATCCTTATGTTGATGTTTTCCATCTATTATCCTTTGTAGGGCTGGATTTGTAAAAAGATATTGTGTAAATTTTGTTTTGTCATGGAATATCTTGTTTTCTCCATCTATGGTAATTGAGAGTTTTGCTGGATATAGTAGCCTGGGCTGGCATTTGTGTTCTTGTAGGATCTGTATGACATCTGCCCAGGATCTTCTAGCTTTCATAGTCTCTGGTGAGAAGTTCGGTGTAATTCTGATAGGCCTGCCTTTATATGTTACTTGACCCTTTTCCCTTACTGCTTTTAAAGTTCTTTCTTTGTTTAGTGCATTTGATGTTTTTATTATTATGTGGCGGGAGGAATTTCTTTTCTGGCCCAGTCTATTTGGGGTTCTGTAGGCTTCTTGTGTGTTCATGGGCATCTCTTTCTTTAGGTTAGGGAAGTTTTCTTCTACAATTTTGTTGAAGATATTTGCTGGCCCATTACCTTGGGAATCTTCACTCTCTTCTATATCTATTATCTTTAGGTTTGGTCTTCTCATTGTGTCCTGGATTTCCTGGATGTTTTGGGTTAGGAGGTTTTTGCTTTTTGCATTTTCTTTGACTGTTGTGTCAATGTTTTCTATGGTATATTCTGCACCTGAGATTCTTCTATCTCTTTTATTCTGTTGATGATGTTTGCATCTATGACAACTGATTTCTTTCCTAGGTTTTGTATTTCCAGGGTTGTCTCTCTTTTCTGGTTTTTTTTTTATTGTTTCTATTTCCATTTTTAGATTCTAGATGTTTGTTCTCATTTCCTTCACCTGTTTGATTGTGTTTTCCTGTAGTTCTTTAAGGGATTTTTCTGTTTCCTCTTGAAGTGCTTCTAGCTGTTTACCTGTGTTATCCTGTATTTCTTTGAGGGTACTATTTATGTCTTTCTTAAAGTCCTGTATCATCACCATGAGAAATGATATCATATGTGAATCTTGTTTTTCCAGTGTGATGGTGTGTCTAGGACTTGCTATGGTGGGAGAATTGGGCTCTGATGATGCTAAGTGATCTTGGTTTGTATTGTTTATTTTCTTATGCTTGCCCTCCCCCCGCCCTGCCATCTGGTTATCTCTAGTGCTACCTGCCCTTGCTAAATCTGACTGGAGCCTGTCCTCCTGTAATCCTGGTTGTGTCAGAACTCCTTAGAGTCAAGCTGTTTCTGTGATCCTGTGATTCTGGGATGGTGTGATCCTGGGCTTGTTATATCACCTGGGAGTGAGGCTTCCTCTGTGTGTCGTGGGACTGGCTGTGCAGCTTGTGCCTAAGGTCTACTCAGAACACCAGAGCAGACTGACCAGAAGGAACCTGAGTCACTGGGCTGGTGGAGTTCCTGTGTGCCTTCTGCCTGTCATTTTTATTACCATTCTATATGTCAACAGTGTAGACATGAGCATACTGACTATGTTTTGAAACAAAATGACTAAGAAAATATTAACATTAAGGTAGAACAGTGGATTTACCTCATCAAAAGGATAAAACAAATTTCTATAGCATGATTTGCATTTCTTCAGGTATTAGATATGTATACAAAATATTTATTTCTTGTGTTGATTTTTTTATTTATTTATTTACTTTGTATCACTATTGTAGCTCTTCTCTCCCTCATCTTGTCCCAGTCCTATCTTCTTCCCTTCTATCTACCTCCCTCTCTAACTCCTGAGAAAAAGGGAGGCCTCCATGGATATAAGCCTACCTTGGCAAGTAAAGTTGCAGTAGGACTAAATGAACCTTTTCCTATTGAGTCTAGACAAGGCAGCCCAGTCAGAGGAAAGGGATCCAAAGTCAGGAATCAGAGTCAGAGACAAGCCCTCCTCTTGCTATTAGGAGTTCCACATGAAAACCAAAGCTGTAAGTCTATTACATATGTTCAGGAGGCCTAGGATCTGTCCCATGCACGCTCTTTGGTTTGTGGTTCAGTCTCTGTGAGCCGCAATGGGCCCAGGTTAGTTGATTCTGTAGGTTTTCTTGTGTTATTCTTGAATTCTCTGGTTCTCTCAGTCCTTCCCCTGACTCTTCCACAAGACTCCCTGAGCTCTACCTAATGTTTAGCTGTGGGTGTCTGTATCCCTTCCCACCAGTTGCTGGGTGAAGCCTCTCAGATGACAGTTATGTTTATGTTCCTGTCTTCAAGTATAGCAGAATATCATTAATATTGTCATGTGTAGGTTCTCTCTCATGGCATGGATCTCAAGTTGGGCCAGTTATTAGTTGGCCATTCCTTCAGTTTCTGCTCTGTCTTTTTTCTTTCTTTCTTTTTTTTTCTTTTTTCTTTTTGGTTTTTTGAGACAGGGTTTCTCTGTGTAGCACTGGCTGTCCTGGAACTCACTTTGTAGTCCAGGCTGGCCTTGAACTCAGAAATCCTCCTGCCTCTGCCTCCAAAGTGCTGGGATTAAAGGCGTGCACCACCACTGCCTGATTTCTGCTCTGTCTTTATCCTTGCACCTCTTGAAGGCAGAAAAACTGTGGGTTGAAGAATTTGTGGCTTGGTTGGTGTCCCCATCCCTCCATTGAAAGCCTTGCCTGGTTAAAGGGGTGGCTGTTTGAGGTCTATATTCCTTACTGCTAGGAGTCTTAGCTAGGGTCACCCTCATAGATTCCTGGGAGTTACTACTGTCCTAGGTTTCTAGCTCTTCTTAGAGATACCTCACTCAATTGATTCCAATTCTTTCTCCCTCTGTCCTTCCCACACCTGATCCCTCTTGTTCCCTTCCCCACTCTGTATCCCACACTGTTCTTACCCTACATCCAATCCATGTTTATTTTACTTCCCTATCTCAATGAGATTTAAGCATTCATTCTCCCTTGGGCCCTCATTGCTACTTTTCTTCTTTGGGTCTGTTGATTATATCATGGTAATCCTCTACTTTATGGCTAATGTCAACTTATAAGTAAGTACATACCATACATATCTTTCAGGGTCTGGGTTACCTCACTCAGGATGATCTTTTCTAGTTTCATCCATCTGCCTATAAATTTCATGATGCCATTGTTTTTAATAGCTTAGTAATATTCCATTGTATAAATGAACCATATTTTCTGTGTGGAGGGATATCTAGGTTGTTTCTAGTTTCTGACTATTACTAATAAACCTGCTATCAACATAGTTGAACAAGTGTTCTTGTGGGCTCATGGGGAATCTTTTGGGTAAGTACCCAGCAGTGGTATAGCTGTGTCTTGAGGTAGAACTATTCGCAATTTTTTGAGAAACTGCCAAATTTATTTCAATTTATTTCCAAAGTGATTGTACAAGTTTGTACTCCTGTAAGTAATGGAGGAGGGTTCCCTTTTTCCACATCCTAGCCAGCATGTGCTATTATTTTTTTTTTATGGTTAACACATTTTTATTTTATATGTATAATAAATTTGCTTTGAATGTACATTCTTTTTTAAAAAAATATTTATTTATTTATTTTCCATATTTTATTCCCCCTACCCTGTCCACCCTCCTACTGCTCCACATCTCATACCTCCTCCCCACCCCATGTCTCCATGTGGATGTCCCCATCCTCTATGCCACCTGACCTATACACTCCCTAGGTCCTCCAGTCTCTTTAGGGTTAGGTGTACCATCTCTGAATGAACACAGACAGGGCAGTCCTCTGCTGCATGTGTGTTGGTGGCCTCATATCAGCTGGTATATATGTTGCCTGTCTGATGATCCAGTGTTTGAGAGATCTCGGGCATCCAGATTAATTGAGACTGCTGGTCCTCCTATAGGATCACCCTTCTAGTCAGCTTCTTTCAGTCTTTCCCCAATTCAACAACAGGGGTCAGCTAC
Organism: Montemys delectorum; assembly: GCA_019843815.1. NCBI lineage: Eukaryota > Metazoa > Chordata > Mammalia > Rodentia > Muridae > Montemys > Montemys delectorum. Next base: position 13,519 of record JADRCD010209819.1, on the reverse strand, counting down.
TTCTGTCCATTGGTTGGGTGCAATATCTGCCTCTGCCTCTTTCAACTGATTGTTAGGTCTTCTGGAGTGCAGTCATGATAGATTCCTTTGTGTGAGGGCTCCATAGCCTTAGTGATAGTGTCAGGCCTTGAGACCTCCCCTTGAATTGGATCCCTCTTAGGGCCTGTCACTGGACTTTCTTTTCCTCAGGCTCCTCTCCATTTCCATCCCTGTAATTCTTTTAGACAGGAACAATTATGGGTCAGAGATGTGACTGTGGGATGGGAACCCCCTCCCTCATTTGATGCCCTGTCTTCCTGCTGGAGATGGGCTCTACAAGTTCCCTCTCTCTACTGTTGGACATTTCATCTAAGGTCCCTCCCTTTGATTCCTGATGTCTCTTGTCTCCCAGGTCTCTGGCGTATTCTAGAGGGTCCCCCGCAACCTCCTATTTCCTGAGGTTGCCTGTTTCCATTCTTTCTGCTGGCCCTCAGAGCTTTAGTCCTTTTCCCTCACCCAATACCAGATCAGGCTCCCACCCCTGCTACCCTCCCCCATTACTCCCCTTCCCCTTGTCCACAAGTGGGGAGGAGGGGAGGGGCCTGGGGGAAAGTTACTTGAGTTTGTGATCTTAGCCATTCTGAGGGGTATATGATGGAGCTCCAAATCATTTTGATTTGCAATTCCCTGATGACTAAGAATCTTGAACATTTCTTTATGTGCTTCCTGTCCATTATAGAGTCCTTTGTTGATAATTCTCAGTTTAGAGAGAATAACTCCATGTTTTAAATTGGGTTATTTGGTTTGTTGAAGTCTAATTTCTTGAGTTCTTTATAAACTTGTATGTCAGCCCTCTGTTGGATATAGAGTTGGTAAAGATTTTTTCCCATTCTGTAGGCTGCTGTTTTGTCCTATTGAAGATATCTTTTACCTTACAGAAGCTTTTCAGTTTCATGAGATCCCATTTATTAATTGTTTAGCTTAGTGCCTGAGCTGTTGATGTTCTCTTCAGGAAGTTCTTTCTTATACTTATGTATTCAAGGCTATTTACCACTTTTCCTCTTATCAGATTTAGTGTATCCATTCTTATGCTGGGGATCTTTGTTCTATTGGGACTTGAGTTTTGTGCAGGGTGATAGATGTGGACCTATTTGCATCCTTCTACATGTAGATATCCAGTTAAACCAGTCACATTCTTCTGTTGATTTCTCAATTAGTTCCTTTTTCTCTGTAGACTCAATTCTTTTCAGAAAGAATTTAGGGAGGAAAAAGATTTATTTTGACTCCCAGCTCAGAGAGAACAGTCCCTCATAGCAGAAAGCTATGAAAGTTGGATTGAGTCCATTGAGGCAGCTTATTGAAGATTTTGGTACTAAGCAAAAAGCACAGCCCTCAGTTTAGAAGGAGGCTGGGCTGTGGCCCTGAGAGTTAGACCTCCAGTCACTGACCCCCACTACCCATGCTACTGGAAGATTCCACAACCTCCCAAAACAGCATCACTAGCTGGGTCCAGGTATTTACCCATGGTTTTGTGGTGGCCATGTTCCACACATAATGTTCTTTCATCATTCATCTAAGAATTTCACTTATATCATTCACTTGGAGTATCTGATATAATCCAGTTCTAAGAGTCTGCCTGTCTGCGCTACATACTGAGACCATTGGTTTTTTGTTTGTTTGTTTTTATTTTTTAGTTTATTTTCCCATTAACTCTTATTTCTTTAAAAATGTTTACATCTGTTACATACAATAAATCCTACATAAAATATATGTGGATATAGTTTTTAGTGTTCTTTTGGAGGTTTTTGTAGTCTTTACATCAGACAGAAAGTTACTTTTTTTTCATAAGAAGAAAAAAAAAACACATTAAGTGTTTATGTCCAAGAGAGGTTTTGAAGTTGCTAAAAGGTTCTTCTCAGTCTCGCACTCTCTACATGCAGTTAGGGGGTTCTGTAATCTAAAACTTTCCTTGACTATTTTAAGCACCATGGTTCTGCATGATTTTATAATAATGTATTTTGATAACCCTTAATTATAATATTGAAAATGAAATAAAGGTTCAAAGCTGCACTGATATTGATATATTTATAAAACTCTTGCATTTATTTGGACCCAGGGTCTCAATAAAACAGGGTAACAATAAAATGAGTTCAAGTAAAGCCATTGTCTTAACTCTAAGTAAATTATTTTGCCCTTTTTCCCCCTGTTGGGACAGAAACCAGGTCCCTTAGTATAGTAGTATTTGCTTTTTAAATTCTTTTTTTCACATTTTTAGCACTGTTTCCTAAGACTGGGTACAAGTAGCTTTGAAAGTATGATGCTTCATTAGTTATCTAACCACAATCTTCTCTGTTCTTGAAAGAGTATCAGATCAACTACATCCTTTGAGATATTTGCAGGATTTACCTTTAAGGATGGGGAAAAACATTTCAAAGGCAATACTACACAGGAATTGATGTCTACTTTTCTATCCAAGACAAGGTAAAAGCTTGATATAGCCTTTGTCAGCTGCTTGTTATATTTCCAATTTAAACAAGAAAGAGCAGGTGAACATCAAGGATCTGTGCAAGTCCTGAACAAAGGGTTTACGTGGGAACATTTTTGCTTTTGTTCATGAGCCTCATTATTGGGTATTTGTCTTTTTGAACAGTGTCAGTCTGAGAGCAAGACATGACTTTGCATCTAATGGTTTCAGATGAGAATCACCCTCTTGATTTTCTTCATTTTAATGTGTTTTGAAATAATCATTGGAAAGTGGATCACAGCTGTAAGTGCCAAGATGTAATTTGGTCAAAGAAGCAGTTCAGTTCTCATCCTGTAATCAAAGCTGACAGTCTCAAAAACAGAAAGATCTCATGTTTGCTAATGAGTGCTAATAGAAGATACCAACGGAGTTCAAATAGCCATTCAGTGCATGAGACCATCTGGAGAACTACTTAAGACCAGCTTCCCAGGAGAGAGGTTAATAGTTACTCTTGTGTAGAAGTCTGTACCTCCATTCATGTTTTTAAATAGTTTTGCTACATGTGCCCTCCTTGAAGTAGTGACAATATTACATCAGTCATTTCTACTGATATAGATTAAACTGAAAACTCAGGCAACAGAAGTGACTACAGAATTCCAAATTTGGACAAATTAGGAAGAACATGCTCTTCTCAGTCTTCCATAGCACTGGGAGAGAGAGCACTTTTGTTTCCAGGAAGATTTTCTATTTACATAGTGTGAGAACAGACTTGGGAAGACATAGTGGATTGTATTTTGTTAGAGAACTGCCAAAACTGTGTGCATGTGTGAGTGTGTGTGTGTGTGTGTGTGTGTGTGTGCATGTACGCATTTATATGTGGTGTTCATGTCCCTACACATGTACTGAGGCTAGAAGAGACTGTTGAGTATCTTGTTCTCCCTGTTTGTGTTACTCCTTTGGGACAGTTTCTCTCACTGAACCTGGAGTTAGAGTGGAATCCAGCAAGCCCCAATAATCCTCCTGCTCTCCATCCCTTACCCCCATGCCTCCTTGAGCTATAGGGTTAGAGCTATATGTGCAAGCATAACTGGATTTTTATATTGGTTCTGGGATATGATCCCAGATCACCATGCTTTCATAGAAAAAGCTCTTATTTGCTGAGTCATCTCTCTAACCTCTATTTTTATGCCTTTAGGTTTTCCTGATAATTCAAAGAAAAAAAAAAGACTAAGAAAAAGAAATAATGGACAGATTAACAGAAGAAATAAAAACAGATTTTGTTGGGATTGGTTTTGTGCACTGTGTATTCAAATATTGTGGTCTGTACCCCCAAGATTAGGCTGCAGTCTGGACATGGGCATTATATTGACCAATGTGCTGTAAAGAACATTCCTAATAATCCCTGATTGCAAATGAAAAGCTAGAGACTGTGACTGGACAGGAGAGAGAGGAAGGAAGGATTTTGGATCAAGTGAGGGGACTTGAGAGAGAAGAAAAAAGGAAATGAGAAGAAAGAGTTCGCCATGAGGCAAGATGGACCATGAGGATGGACCATGAACATGTGACCAAGAGAAGCTTGCCTGAGGACAAACATGGAACAAAGCAATACCCAGTTGGAAAATAATGGCACATTTATATGGTTATCAACAGACTAGTTGGGTTAGAATAGCTCAGAAGCTGTCCAGCACAAGCCACCAGCTTGTTAATAGAATCTGGTGTCTGTAGTCATTTACTCAGGCACTAAATAGGATAGAGTGGAGACAGAAATCCCCCATAAATTACTACAGCAGTGGGGAGGGGGAAAGAGGAATGGGATGGGGGTTTGTGACAGGGTAACTTGGAAAGGGGATATTATTTGAAATGTAAATGAATAAAATGATTAATAAAAATTACTACAATAAGATTTAACTTTAATTGATGTTTCTTAGCATTCTTTAAAGCAATGTGAAACAATTTAAGATATAATTAAGAGCTGGAGATGTAAGTCATGGGTTTGATCCCTAGTACTTAAAATTAATAAATAATAAGCAGATCAGTGAATAAATAAATTAATTAAAATTTGTAGTATTTAAAGAAAAATTTGAATATAGTCATTAGTGACTCAGAATTTGTACAGATGTATAGCACTGATGACAATGAATGGTTTTAACAAACACCATGGTAATTATGATTAGTGGGTCCTGCAACACTCTAGAAAACATCACACTGAACTCTATTGCTGAAAGTGGGTTGCGTAGCTCAGTAACCCCAGCTTCCCATGGGAGCTTGCTAGAAATGCAGAATGATAGTTCTGGTTCTGGTCTGCTGAAGTGAGTCTTGCACTCTGAAGAGACCCCAGTGGCTTGTACACAAGGAGGAATTTAGAAAGCTCTGGTGTTGCCCCTCCTCAGTGAGAGTAGTTGATTGTAGAGACACAATCCCACCACTGAGAAAGTTCACTCCTTGCCTAAAGATGTGTGCTTAATGAGTGACCCAAGTCTTTACTCTGAAACTCTTAGACTTTCAGCTTTTCCCTATCAATTTTATCTAATGTTTCCTGTACCCTCTCTCCTTTCTGTTTTCCTAAGCCCTTTCCAGTTCCTTGGCATCATTTATCTTACATTCAGCCTCTCTTTGGAACAGTCACTCACAACTTATTTGTCACCTTTTCTGATTTCTTCAAATACACAGCACCTTACCTGTAACTCTGGGCACATTTCCCTTTGTTTTCCCTTCTTTATTCAAAATTTTCTTACTTGAGTTTATCATGTTATTCCTACTTTCAGAACCAAATATGCTACTGAATAATTGGAAAAGATATGATCACCAATGATGACAACTAATCATTTATTTTTAAAATGCTCCATAAGAGGAAGAAAAATAAAAATCTATGTATTTATGAGTGACTTGTCACTGATGGCCCCAATCTTCCTGTCTTCACTGTCCTGATGCTGGGGGCACATAGTCTCTGTGATGTCTCACAGGGGTTTTGTATATGTACTGTGAAGTTCTGTTATGTGAACCATGGGAAGTTGGAGTTCTAAGGAATTCTATCAAAACACCCCACCAAAACATTCTTAATCTACTTTTGCATATTTTATCTTCTTTATAAAACGTATTATTTTTATTTCTTATTATTTATTGGGCACTGTATTGACCAATGTGCTGTAAAGAACATTCCAAATAATCCCTGGTTGGTAAATAAGAAGCTAGAGACTGTGACTGGGCAGGGGAGAGCAGAAGAAAGGATTTCTGATCAAGTAAGGGGATCTCAGGTAGGGACCATGAGGAGAGAGAAGGAAAAAGGAGAGGAGCAGAAAGAGTTTGCCATGAGGCAGGATGGACCATGAGGATGGACCATGAGCATGTGACCAAGAGTTATGTATGTGAAGGTGATAGAGGACACTTTCAGAACTTGGTTCTCCTTATACCAAGAGTTGGGGGGATGGAACTTGGGCCCTTAGGCTGCACTTTTACCATCATGTCATCTTCTTGGCCTTCACCTTCTTTCTTTTGCAGTTCCCAATTCCCTTTAATTTATTGGTCTCTTTTTCCTGTGTGTGTGTGTGTGTGTGTGTGTGTGTGTGTGTGAGTGTGTGTGTGTATCAGTGTACTTATTTTTTCCTTACCTACTAAAAGTGAAAGAAGATATTGTATACATATGTGAAACTTAGGAATATACAACTTTGAGGTGCTTACTGAAGGTGATATTCGTCATTCAGCATGCATAAAAGTAGACATTGGATAGTCACAGAACTCTCTAACCCTAACCCCCCAAAATTAATTCTGTGGTGTTTTCTTTTCAGTGCCACGGACTGGGTTTGCTGCAGGGACCTCTTGTTCTGCAGGATGAGAGTTCTGGTCAGGTGGGCAAAAAATTCGACGAGTGACAAACAGTGTTGACACAAAAAAGTGCTGAGTCTGAGTGTATTTCTTTCTTTTTTTTTTTTAATTAGGTATTTTCTTTATTTACATGTAAATTTCTCCTTTCCCAGTTTTCCCTCCAAAAAACAAACAAACAAACAAACAAACAAAAACAACAAGAACAAGCCCCTGTTGCCTTCTCCCTCCCCATGCCTGCCACCCCACCCTCTCCCGCTTATTGGCCCTGGCATTCCCCTACACTGGGGCACAGAACCTTCACAGGGCTGAGGTCCTCTCCTTCTATTGATGATCAAATTTGCAATCCTCTACTATACACATGCTGCCAGAACATTCAGTCCCACCATGTATAGTCCTTGGTTGGTGATTGAGTCCCTGGGAGCTTTGAGGGGACTAGTTAGTTCGTATTGTTGTTCATCTTAAGGGGCTACAAACCCTTCAGCTCCATAGGTCCTTTCTCTAACTCCTTCATTGGCGACCAAATACTCAGTTCAATGGATGACTGTGAGTGTATTTCCTAAAAATGACATCAGGCTTTTACAGTCATTACATGAGAGAAATGAAAAATTTGGCAGCTCAGCAGTTGAGGTACATCTGAGGACACCTGAAACACACTGAGTCTAAAGCAGCCACCTTTTTTGGACAGGTGCTGCACCCCTGGGCCTGAGTGCTCTGAGCCCAGGGGGCTTTGGACTGGATGAGGCTCAAAGCTTGAATGCTCTGTCTTGAATCTGAATGTATAAGTCAGTCCAAGTCAATGCACAAAGTGAAAACCAGGCTTATATAGTATACATAAAACAGGGCAAATGACAAAAGTTACGTAGGTGGATGAGGGCCACATCAAGGTCAGTAAGATCAGATAGCAAGACAGAAGTCATGTAGGCAAGTGACAAACACATCAAGGTCTGTAAGATCATGCATCCAGGTATGAAGTGGAAGAACAGTGGTGCCCTTCCTGCTGGGGCTATCTTGGCAGTCCCAAGTTAATTCTCTGGGTCTGTTGGAGGCAAGCACCAGGAAGTCCCAATCTAGCAGTTCCTGAGAATGCCTTTAAGAGAGGGAAGTCCTTCAATTACTCTCTGGTACGTAAAGCAATTCTGTGGAACTGCTCTGAGAATTCTAACTATGTTTACCATTAGCAATAGTGCCTGACCTCTGTTGCTAACTCTGAGACACCCTGTCTGATAAGGAAGCTTCCTTGTGAGAAATTCCAAGCTAACAACAGCTTGGTAATAAATTAGGATATATTGGAATGCTGTGCTGGCCAGGGAACAAGGCCCAAACTTAAGTTTTAGCCATTTACGAATCATTTCTTGGGGCATCTTTATGCTTGAATAAGAGAGCATGTTGACGATTGGAAAGACTAATCTGGAACATGTCTGAGATAGGAGATGCCACTGACTGAGTGAATATCCCCTTTGAAGTCATAACTCCTCTGGTCTGTGATCAGGCTTTCAATCCTGATACTGCAGACTTTACTGGAGTAGACAAGTGGGCGTGCCATTTCAGTTCTGTGTAGAATACGTCTGAAGATTTAGGGGGAGCTTTAAGGAGTAGCCATATTTCTGTATTGCAGCAGGCTCACCACATGCAGTTTTAGCATAATTCAATGTGCTTACTATTTTGACTACCATTTAAAAAACTTTCTCAAAGATATTGGTGATATGTGTATATTTACTTTGCTAATTTTATAGAGCATCTCTTTTGTTCATAGGGTATGATGTGATAATTTGTAAAGGAGTTGAGAATAATTTGAGAGAGAGGGAACAAAGATAATAGAGGTTCAGTTTCCTTAGAACAAAAGTAATACAGAAAAGCAAGAGTTCCTAAGGTTTAGTGAAATAGAAAAGTTCAGGAGGATGAAGTCATCCCAAGGTGAAAACCAGGGATTTTGATTCTTATCTGTTCTAGTATGATTTTTTTGTTTGTTTGTTTTTTGTTGTTGTTATTGATGTTGCTGGGATAAACACAGACCAAAAGCAGCATGGGAAAGGAAAGAATTTGTTTATCCAACAGCTCCCAGACAACAGTCCACCACTGAGAGAATTCATGGCTAGAACCAGAGGCAGGAGCTAAAGCAAAAACCATGGAAGAACACTGCTTACTGGCTTGTTTTCCCTGGCTTGCTCAGCTACCTTTCTTCTGTGGCTCAGACCCAACTACTCAGAGATGGTACTGCTTACAGTGGGATTGGCCCTCTTACATCAATTAGCAATTAATGAAATATACCCATAAATGTTCCCACAGACCAAGGTAAGGACACGTATCTATGACTGATGTCCCCTCTTTCCAGATTCATCTAGGTTTGTGCTGAGTTGACAAACACTAACCAGCATACTGTCTATAGTTTTATTGGATTTATGACATCTAAAATTTTATTAATAGAATTAATTTATTTTGTAGTTCTAATTAAGGACATGTAAATTGAGTTGTATCATGTTCCTTTGGATGGATTTAGTAGAACTCTGGTCACTAGATTCTTACAGGTAGGTTTGCAGGCAAGAGTTTTGACACCTGTTCATTACTGTGTAACAACTGTGCCCATTAGCCCTGCTGGTCATTCACACTTCATTTTGGGAGATCAGAGCTGTTTAACTTGATAAAAATTCTCTCTTTTTTAATGTTGTTACAGATATTTTCTCCCATTCCATGGCTTTCCCTTTATTTTCTTATAAGTCCCTTTTTATATAGTCCTGTCTGTCACCTTTCCATTTATGTTTAGTGTTTCTGGAGTGTGTGTGTGTATGACTGTGACTGTAGATTGAGTACAGGGCTTTGCAGTGTGCTAGGGGAGCACTTGGCCTGTATATTCACTCTAAATCTATGTATGTACTGCATCAAAGAAATGTTTCTCTACATTAGATCATGAAGATATTTTCTGCACATCATCTCCAGGGATGTTTTGTTTCCTTTTCCCTACTGTGGAAGCTGACTTAGCCACATAGTTCTCATCCCTGACACACTGAAAGTTAAGACTTCTTTCTCTAGTCCCAAGGAATATTGTTGAATGATAGCTCTGGGTTGGGGTCATTGCAGGGGCTCTGTCTAGGACTCTGCTAGAGAGTTACTCTGCCCAAAATTCTGCCTCTTTCCTATGGTAACCGATATCCAATACCTTCTTAATGGATGGTCAAAGCTCTTAGCCCCTTGCCTACATTTTAGACAATTTTGAAGGGTCAGCCCATTTCCTGAGAAATTCATAGGCTTAATGGAGACCTTTGGAGTGATAGTATTGTAGCTGAGTCCTTTCTGTGACTAATCTTTGTCTTGAGTACTGAACTTCAGAACATGTCTCAATAAACGTCTTCCACACAAATTTCTGCTTCACAAGGAATCTGGGATAAGACTTGCCCAGAAGTGTTTGTGAAAGGTATGACATAGCTTTGTGTCATATTTTTCTATGGATAGCCAGTTGTCTTTATCCTCTCACTGAAAAGCTGTTTCTTTCTCTGATGTATTGTAAAATGAGTTTAAATGAAGAGGCCATTTTTGACTCAATTTATAACCGAGAGTTCTGTTCCATTAAAACATTTATCTATTCTTGGGCAAATGTTACACTTTTCAAATACTATGAAATTATGATGTGTTGATTTTCTGGCATATTTGTTTTGTTGAATAAAATATGTTCTTTTAAAAATATAGGCAATTGTTTTCATTTTGGTAGCAAATCTACTAAAACTGAAACAATACAGAGAAGATTATCATGGCCCTTGTACAAGGATGACAAGATTTTTATAACTGTCTGCACTATCAGGCATTGATTAGTGTGTTGTGTTAGAATGTGGCTGGACAGATCACACCAGGTCAGTATAGTTCCAAGGGAGAGAGGTTTATTGTGGGGGGAAAGGACAAAAGGGGATTATGAAGGTAAAGAGGGAAAGAGAGTGAAGGTCAGGAAGGGGCTGCCTTTTATTTGGACTGTGACGAAACCATTTGCAGATAAAGGTGGAAGGTGGACTAGGCAGACCCTGGGAATGTATGGTGATTGTCATGGCAACAGATGCGCAGGTCCCTGTTGGCTATGGGTGACGTCACCATCCGTCATTGCTGGATTTGGAGATGATCTGTGACTAGAGATGACCTGCAACCATAAAGCTGGTTCCTGACTATAAAGCCAGTTCCTGATGTCAACATAGTAGTTTTATTCCTTAATATGTCATAGGTTTATTTTGTTATAAATGTTAAATATTTTAGTAGGGTTTAGAGAAGGTAATGTCTTCATGTGACAGAGGAGACAGGTATTCTCCAGAGGTCATTCTGTTATTTGAATATGGAGCTCATTTTGTCAGATGGATAAACTGTACTTTGTCCTACAATTTTAATGTGTGCTGAAACCTTCCTTTTAGTGGAATCAAAAATTGGACTTGAAGCTATCTAATAATATCTAGTAAGGGCAGATTTTCTATCGGGTGACTTTCTAAGGCGAGATCAGCCAGGAGGGACAGGCCTCATGAGTCACAGGGGAGTCGCAGGGCAGCAGGGACAGGATCCTCTCAGTCTCCGAGTGACAGTGGTGGATCTGCAACACTCTCTGCACCTTCCCGGCAAGTGGAGAGCCTACCTCCAGGAAGTACTTTAACCCAGAGACTCACCCATCTGTGGTTCAGATTTACCAGAGGAGAGCTGATCGCCCAGAAGTACTGACACAGGCTTATACAGGAGGAACAAGCTCTATTCAGAGACAGCAAGAACAACTAACACCAGAAATCAAGAGATGGCTAAAGGCAAACGCAAGAATCTTACCAACAGAAACCAAAATTACTTGCTTTCATCAGAACTTAGTACTCCCACCACAGCAAGTCCTGGATATCCCAAAACACAAGAAGGCAAGATTTGGACCTAAAATCATATCTCACAATGGTGCTAGAGGAATTTAAGAAGAACATGAATAACTGCCTTAAAGAAATACAGGAGAACACAGGTAAAGAGGTACAAGCCCTTAAAGAGGAAACACAAAAATCCCATAAAGAATTACAGGAGATCACAAGTAAACAAGTAGAAGCCCTTAAAGAGGAAACACAAAATTCCCTTAAGGAATTACAAGAAAATACAATCAAACAGGTGAAAGAATTGAGCAAAACCATCCAGGACCTAAAAATGGAAGTAGAAACAATTAAGAAATTACAAAGAGAGACAACTCTGGAGTTAGAAATCTTAGGAAAGAAGTCAGGAAACATAGATGCACGCATCACCAACAGAATACAAGAGATAGAAGAGAGAATCTCAGGGGCAGAAGATAACATAGAAAACATTGACACAACAGTCAAAGAAAATGCAAAATGCAAAAAGATCTTAACCCAAAACATCCAGAAAATCCAGGACACAATGAGAAGACCAAACCTAAGGATAATAGGTATAGAAGAGAGTGAAGACCTCCAACTTAAAGGGCCAATAAATATCTATTAATATCAATGGACTCAACTCCTCAATAAAAAGACATAGACTATCAGATTGGGTACATAAACAGGACCCAACATTTTGTTGCTTACAGGAAACCCACCTCAGTGACAAAGACAGATACTACCTCAGAATAAAAGGGTTGAAAACAATTCTCCAAGCCAATGGTCTCAAGAAAAAAGCTGGAGTAGCCATTCTAATATCGAATAAAATTGACTTTCACCCTGAAGTGATCAAAAAAGATAAGGAGGGAGACTTCCTATTCATCAAAGGTATGATCTACCAAAATGAATTCTCAATTCTGAACATCTATACTCCAAATCAAAGGGCATCTATATTTATAAAAGAAACTTTACTAAAGCTCAAAGCACTTATTACACTTCATACAATAGGAGTGGGAGATTTCAACACCCCACTCTCTGCAATGGACAGATCATGGAAAAAGAAACTAAACCAGGACACAATGAGACTAACAGAAGTTATGAAACAGATGGATTTAACATATATCTATAGAACTTTTTATCCTAAAATAAAAGGATATACCTTCTCAGCACCTCACGGTACCTTCTCCAAAACTGACCATATAATTGGTCACAAATCAGGCCTCAACAGATACAAGAAGACTGAAATAATTCCTTGTATCCTATCAGATCACCATGGTCTAAGGCTGCTCCTCAATAACAATGTAAACAATAGAATGCCCACATACATGTAGAAGCTTAACAACACTCTCCTCAATGATAACTTGGTCAAGGAAGAAATAAATAAAGAAATAAAAGACTTTCTAGAGTTTAATGAAAATGAAGCCACAACATACACTAACTTATGGGACACCCTGAAAACAGTCCTACGAGGAAAACTCATAGCTTTAAGTGCCTACAAAAAGAAACTGGAGAGAGCTTATACCAGCAATTTGACAGCATACCTGAAAGCACTAGAACAAAAAGAAGCAAATTTACCCAAGAGGAGTCAAAGGCAGGAAATAATCAAACTCAGGTCTGAAATCAACTAAATAGAAACAAAAAGAACTATACAAAGAATCAACCAAACCAAGACCTTGTTCTTTGAGACAATCAACAAAATAGATAAACCCTTAGCCACATGAACTAGAGGACACAGAGACAGTATCCTGATCAATAAGATCAGAAATGAACCTCCAGGGCAGGCTTCAACCCCAGGAATCAGGCGGGACCAGCCGGGAGGCATAGGCCTCAGAAAGTGCAGGGGAGTCACAGGACTGCAGGGACAGGAGCCTCTCAGCTTCTGAGCGACAGAGCTGGATCAGTGACCATCTCTGCCCCCTCCCTGCTAGGGGAGAGCTTCTCTCCAAGGCAGACTTCAGCCCAAGGACTCAGGCAGGGCCAGCCGGGAGGCATAGGCCTCAGGAATTGCAGGGGAGTCACAGGACTGCAGGGACAGGAGCCTCTCAGCTTCTGAGTGACAGAGCTAGATCAGCGACCATTTCTGCCCCCTCCCTGCTAGGGGAGGGCTTCCCTCCGAGGCAGACTTCAGCCCAAGGACTCAGGGGAGAGCTTCCCTCCAGGGCAGACTTCAGCCCCAGGAATCAGGTGGGACCATCCGGGAGACATAGGCCTCAGGAAGTGCAGGGGAGTCACAGGACTGCAGGGACAGGAACCTCTCAGCTTCTGAGTGACCTAGCTGGATCAGCAAACATCTCTGTCCCCTCCCTGCTAGGGGAGAGCTTCCCTCCTAGGTGGACTTCAGCCCATGGACTCAGGTGAGACCAGCTGGGAGGCACAGACTTCAGGAGTGGAAGGGGAGTTGCAGGGCAGCAAGGAAAGGTCAAGCTCTAAGACA
>JADRCD010209818.1:0-11251 GCA_019843815.1 Montemys delectorum | reverse complement strand
TGTGTGTGTGTGTGTGTGTGTGTGTGTGTGTGTGTGTGTGTGTGTGGATTGGAGTGGTGATAGAGATTTAATCATTTCTACTATTCAAGTATTCTCTCAATGCCAATGAAAAACAGAATAATTTGTATATTTGTTGATTTTGTTATTCCATTATCCAGGAATAAGTATATATTCCTAGTTATACTGGATGTCATAAATTATCAGGTAGCATGAAGAAAAAACTGGGATTATAAAGGAGAGTGTCTATTCTTGCTTTTCCTTCATTTGGAACATTTGTACAGAAAAAAATTACAAAAGTCTAACACTGAATCATTACCTATTATGGCTGGTCCTGACTTAACAAAATTTGTGCAGAATTGTAAGGAGAACCTTAAAAAGTAAACCTTAAAATGGAACTGGTAAGGCATAACCACACAACCATTGGCAAAAAGTAGATTATTAATTGCTTGATTTAGTACCTAGCTTGTAAAACCTGCCAAAAGATCTGATCTACATTTGTTCCTGTTGCTGTGATTAAAAAACCAAAACCAAAAACAAATTGACTACAAATAGTTTGGGTTTATTTTGCTTACACGTCCCAGTCATAGTCCACTATGGAGGGAAATGAAGGAAGGAACTCAAGGCAGGAATTAAAGGCAGGAACTGAAGCAGAGACAATGAAGTACTCTATTTACTGTCTTGTTCTTCATAGTTTGCTCAGCCTGGACAGCCAATCTAGGACCACTTTTACATCATTGTCCATTCAATGTAAGATACAAATGCTCTTTTGGCACTCTGAAAAATTTAACTTGACTTTGATTTGATTTGACTCAAGTATGTAACTTTTCATGCCGAACTATACTTATTCCCAGTATTTGAAATCCTTCATTTCCTGCCCAAAGCCAAGTACAATAATATATTTATGATTGTATGTATTTCTTTTCATTAAACTATACTTCACTAGCAAGCACATAACAGGTAACAACTTAAATTTTACTGTACCTCTCACAGTGAGCATTACCATGAATGAACTAACTCAAACTGTTTATTCATCAGCAAGCAAAATAGATGTGCAGAAAAATATCAAAGTATGAAAAAATGAACACATCATATTTTAAAATCAATTTTCAGAAGGATCAGTGACATCTGATGTGGAGCCCTATGCCTTCCTCTAAAGACAGCAGTATTGTTGCAAAGAGTTTATACATCTTATGCATGTAAAAATTAGTCAATGAACAAATGATAGCACTATAATACCTTGCTTGTAAATCATTAAGTATGTGGCATGGAGTTACTATGTCACAAAGACTCTTGAATTGTGTGTCTTGGATTCACATCATCAGTTTCATCTATGTGGTGGTTTGAATATGCTTGGCCCATAGGGGGAGGTAATATTAGGAGCTATGGCTTTGTTGAAGGAAGTTTCTCATTATTGGGGTGGGCTTTGAATCTCCTTCTAGTATGGAAGAGTTACTTTATTTCTGGGTATATTCAGATCAAGATGCAGAACTCTCAGCTCCTTTTTTCTCCATTAAACTATAATGCATGCCTGGAAGCTGCCATGCTCTCATATTGATATAATGTACTGTACCTCTGAACTTGTAAACCAGCTTCAATTAAATGTTCTTTATAAGAATTTCCTTGGTCATTGTGTGTTTTTATCACAATGAAAACTCTAGCTAAGACAACCTACAAACTAGAAATATCCATTCCCATATTCTTTCACATATGCTCCATGGAAAAGGGCCAGCATATTTTTTAAATAATTAAAAAAATGTTTCTGTTGTATATTAAAATATTACAAACATGGAATCACAGGAGGTGCAAGGAACCATTAATTCTGTATCAGTTATGATCTATGAAACTCATGCTAAGGATACAACTTTGTGTTGCAGAGATACCTAAATATGTATCCAAAATTATACTTCTCAAAAATTTGCTGACAATTGTGGTCAGTTATAGCAAAATAATTAATGTTCTTCACTGTAGAGAGAACATCTTGTGTATTGTGTAGTTGAATCACATGTCAATTTAGAAACCTATGCCTATGGACTAGGCAGGAAATAAATGGTGAAGCATCCAGGAGGCAGAAAGAATTATGGGATAGAAACAGGCACAGGAGATCAGCTGAGAAGATGGAAGGAGACAGACACAGGTAGCCAGGCACATGGCAGAATGTAGGTTAAAATAAGTGGATATTTTAGTTAAGATATAGTCAGAGTAGAGCCTATATATATGGTCAAAGTGTTTATAAACATATTTTGAGTCTGAGTCTTCTTTCTAGGAGCATAGGGCTGAGAGGCAGAACCAGACCCTAATTTCTTCACCTCATAAAAAATAATGATACCTTTTGTGGCACATAATTTTTCATCCCTACAACTAGGAGGCAGAATCAGGAGGACTACAATGGGTGTATCCTGACTAGAGTCTATCCTGGGCTAGTAAGTTCCAGGCCAGAGAGACAAAGAAAAAAAAACATCAATGATGTGTTCTATAATTAAATGAACATATACTACAGTAAATCTATGATTATCGTGATTTTTCTCAAAATCATGTAAGTGATTGAACACAAGGGTCAAGTCTATTCATTAAAATATGAAAATTTCTAAAAATCTTGTCTATTGAGGGATCAAAAATCCCTCTAATTTTCCCTTCGTACAGAGTCATCACTAATATGCTTTTTAATCATACTACATAGCTTAATCACATTATTCCCTCACTTACCCTCATTTATGACCTTATCTCACTTCTTTTGGCATCTTTCTTTTTCCTCAATAACAACTCTAATTTTTCATATCTTTTTTGCATAAATTCAATAGAAAACGTGTTTTTGTCTTTACAAGTATGGTTTATTTTCCATAATATAATCATCGGTTCAATTCATTTCTCTGCAAACAACATAATTTTGTTGTTCTCGATAAATCAATAGTACTCTGCTGTGTCTATATTTTCTTTATCCACTCATCTAGCACTCCTAGATTTGCATTTTATGAATATTGTCATGGATCTGCAGAAATCTCTATCATATGCTCAACATTATTCCTTCAGATGGACACACAAGAATGATATCCATACATCATGAGATAATTTAATTGTCTCTTAATCTCTGAATTGACTTTCATAGTAGTTGGATTAATTGATATCTCCAGTTTATTCTTATAAAGTTTTGTCAAAATTATATATATATATATATATATATGATATATGTACATATAAATGCTTAGATATAAATATATGCCAATGCTTAGAGTAAGCATGTTTATATTTTATTCAAATTAGAAAGGTTGGTAAATATCTGTTTAGAAAATTCTCTGTATTATTTTTCATCTGAGATATATATTTTACATAGTCTTTTTCTAGTTCACAAAATTACAAAAACATTTTAACTCAATATTAATATCAAATTAAAGTTGCTAATTCTTTAATATATGTGATACTTCTTACATTTCACAACATATCTTTAGATGCAATTTTAATATTTATTTTGTACATACAGAACACAAACATACCTCTGATAGAAATGAAACTGTAACATTATAGATAATGTATGTATTTGAAGAAAAAATAGTACTTCATAGAAAACAAACCTAAGGATACAGGTTTCTTTTGTCTGGCAAACTCACATAGTTATAAAAATACTGTGAACTTCAATTCACTGGTATGTTTTAAATGCTTTTATTTACTCTAAATATTCTCTATTTATATACTGTATGTAGAGTCTATTTCCCATACCCTGAAGGTATCCAGGCAAGGAAGTGAGTCCCACAGAGAGGAGAATGAAAATTCTCTTCTGATTAACTTTGTCAACATGGATCAGACTTGGGGAATCTGATATCAGGTGGTATATTCTCAACAATTTTAAGCACAGTATGATTTGGAAAAAAATGTTTCCAAGTATAATATAATCCCCAGTACACAAGAAAACATAATTACATCAAACCCTAACTCAGGGTACAGATTCTTTCTTGCCACAAGATGGCTTCTAGAAATAGGCCACCTGTATTAGCTTAAGGGCCTTAGGGAAGGCTGTGGCCTAATGTCATCATACAACTAAAGTAGAGGTTATTTGGATTATTAGCCACCTCTGGCTCTGTGAGAGCTTGAGAGAGCCTCTGGCTACGCAGATAAAGTAAGGGTCATTTAGACCTTGAGGTATCTCCAGTCATTGTTGAGGGAACTTGGAGAGCTCTTAAGTGTTATTTAGATTACTACCAATCTTCTGTCCTGGTTGTAGAAGTTTAATGTGGCTTGTCTCAACAGATAATGCAGATCAGCAGGCTATTACTCACTTCCAATTGTCAGCTTTCTGTATTTTTATTTTTCTCCATATTTTCCATTGGAAAGAGAAATCCTGCATTCTTAAATTCATGATTTCTCTGGTGATTTATAGGCTCAAAGACCTCCATGCTATGCTTCCAATACCACATGCCCCTGCTTTCCCTTTCACTTCCCTCCCATTAGACCTCATACTCTCCCTAGTTGCTTTACATTTTCTTTCATATCACATAGACATATGATATGAAATGTCTATATAAAATGTAAGGACTACAAGTGAAAGAAAACAGTATAGGATTATGTCCAGTTGCATTTATTTTCCTACAAATGGAATAATTTTTCCTTCATTTCCTCTAATTTTCAGTGTGTATATGTATGCATGTTCATGTGCGTGTGTGCGTGTGTGGTGTGTGTGTGTGTGTGTGTGTGTGTGTGTGTGTGTGTGTATCACATTCTTCTGATCCATTCCTCTATTGGTAACACCATAGTTTGATTCCGTAACTTATCTACTGTGAATGTGTTACAATGAACATTGATGTAGAAGTGTCTCTATGATTTCCTAGTTTGAATTCCTTTGGTTAAATACTCAAATGTGAAATAGCTGGTTCCTATGGGACTTCTCATTTGTTTTTAAACCTCCATACTGACTTAAGTAGTGACTAGACATGTTTATATTTTCACCAGTTGTTCACAAGAGTTCTCATTTTTTTCTGAAGCTGTTAAAAGAAATTGTCAATAACATTTTTTATGAAAATTAAAGTAATAATTGATGATAGCATCCAATGTTAACCACTGGCCTCCATATGCATGCAATCCCCAACCCCTGCCACACACATTCACACACACACATTCATTTGCACATAGAGGTAATTAATAAATAAGAACATAGACTTTATAATAATCATATCAATCACTGACTCAGTCAGAATGCTAAAAATCTCACCTTTTGCTTTGAAAACTTTGTTTGTTCTGTTAAGTATAGGGTATAGCTTGAGTGTAGGATTGATCTCCGTAGAGACATTCCAGAGTATACATCTGTTTTGAATCATCTAAGCACCAACTGATTTGCTAAGCTCATTTTATGTACATACTTGTGAGTGGAAAGTTTTGCCACCTGACTGCAGATGATGTACTAATATGACAATATAAAAGAGGAGTCCTTTTCCCATTCCTTAACTTTAATGTGCAAATATGTCTCTACCATAAACATAATTGTTACTTTCGGTAAATTTTTGGTAAGGAGGGTTTACTTCAAAGGAAAAAAAAGTCATCATAAATTTAATTTTTATCATACTTAAGGGAGCATTTTAACCTGTTTTCAAATGTTTATCTGCTGTAAATATGAGGCCAATTAAAATTCTGCATATTACTGTAGTCTAGTGCTCATATATACTAATCCTTATTATATTGCCATGAAATTACAAAAAAGAATATCAAACCAATTTTGTGTTTATTTTAAATATGCTAGATAAGGCAGTAGTATTAGTGTATCTGAGGTTTTATTATTTTTCTTCTTAGGAAGAACAGAAATGAGTTTACTGAATATGAGATGATGGTGTCATATAACTATTAGGATTAGGTAATGTTGAAAATATTACAGCTTAATAGAAAAATGCTAAACTATGTAGCAAAAGTACACAGATATGAATAATAAGGCTGTTGTATGTTACTTGATTTCAGTCTTTTGTAATAGTTAATTGATGGAATTCTGTGCTTTTCCTCATCCTCTTCAGATCCATCTGGAGTGTATAACATGTGGTGTCTGACTGGAATCAGAGACTTCCTGCAATGAAACAAGGCATGTCATTGCATAAGAGACTCTTATTTTTTAAGGTTTACTTTTTTGTTCTTATTTAGGTGTTTGCATTTGTATATACCATATGAGTATGAGTACCTGCAGAGACCATAAGCAAGCATCAGACGCCTGGGAGCTGTAGTTGTAGACAGTTATAGACCACCCAATGTGGATGTTCTGAACTGATTTTACGTTTGCTAGTGGATAGAGCCTCTTGGTTAGGGGTGGGAGCCTATGTTTACTTCCCCTCTTAAGTGCTGGCATCGTGTTTATCTTCAGTGTGTTCAAGTTTAGTGAATGTTGTCACAGTCTCTGTAGGAATGCATGTGCATTAGTTCTGTTGCATCTGGTAAACAGTTGCCTTCATGCCATCCATTGCCTCTGGCTCTTACAGTCTTTCTGTCTCTTATTCTGCCCCATAGATTCCTGATCCCTGAGAGAGGGGTTTAATAAACAGAAGCTGTTTTAGGACTGAGTGCTCTGAAGTGTCTTCTTCCACCCAGTAATCATCCCCTATGATAGTTTCTGTCTACTGCAAGAGTAATCTCTTTGATAAGGGTGAAGAGCAGCACTAATTTATCAGTATAGCAACATGTCATTGGGAGTTGTTTTATTGCTATGTTCTTTTGGAAGAATAATAGTATTAGATTTTCCCCCAGGCCCAATACTTATCTAATCTTAGTTCCATGGCCATTTAAGTGTGTAATATATGGGTTCCATCCCATGGAGTAGACTGTAACACCAATCAGAAAGTGGTTTGTTACTCCTATAACACATATGCCACTATACCACTAACATATCTTTCAGACAAATCACTGTTCTAGATCACACGATTTGTACCTGGTGGATATTGATGGTTGTAGTTCTCCTTTAGTACCATGAAGAGTAACTTCTAGAACCATGAACTCTAGTCAGAAGGGTTGAATCCCTCAGTTAGGCACAAGCTGGACTTCTCCAAGGTGAATGAAATATGTAAATGCTGTCTTCAGCATTCAGGCCTTACCATCATGTTGTATAGAGCAACCAATTGTCTTAGGGCTTCTTTGGGTTCCTTTTTGGCCAGTTATTCAACAGTAACTCATTTCTTCCACTGGAGATTTACTAGGTAGCATAAGATGTCTACTTGGGGCATTGTTGCCCTTATTTTTTGTTTACTGTATTTAGATTAATTTCATACATGTTAACCTTTTACAGAAGTAAGGATTTTCATGCTTTTAGAATAGCTTTTAGTGTTAGTTGTACCTCTCTACATTCCATCCTTTAACCTTTTTGTTCATCCCTTTTTCTATTTAATCTTCCTATGAAATTTTCCCTTTCATCTCTCCGTAACAACATATGTTTTATAATAAAGTATAGTAAGATAAAAACAAAACCTAACATATAAGAAATGGACAAAACAAACAAACAAAAGGGAAAGAACCAAGAAAAGAAATAAGAAACAAAGACTCACTCATTCTCACACTAAAGAATATAATAAAAACACTAAACTGAAAGCCATAATATACATGTAAGAACCTGTTGGGTAAAGAAGGAAGGAAAAATAATATATATGTATAATATATATAATATGAATTGCATATATATTGCCCATATGCCCATATACTGCTAGGCATATAACTAACTCTAACTCAGTAGGTTTTTCCCATGGTGAGACTACCATTGAGAAAATTAAATTTTACTTGTGGTTATTAATTGGAGATAACTTCAGGCTTTAGGATGGGGGATGTATCCACTTCTATATTTAGTTCTACAACCATATCTGGTGCAAATTCATGCAGGGCCTGTCCATGCTGCCTCAGTCTCTGTACCATTATATGTGGTGTGAGCATCACCCACATTGATTTGGGGAGGGGAGTCCTTGTTTTGTTTGTGTCGTCTACTCCTGCTGCTTTCTCTAAACTCTTGTGAATGGTTTCCTGAACCTTGAGGAATTTGATGCAGACATCCCATTTTGGGATGAATATTCCAAGGTCTCCTACTCTCTACACAGTGTCTGACTGTAGTTCTCTGTGTTTGTTCTGAACTGCTGCGGGGGAACATTCTCTGAGGATGGCTGAGCAAGGCATTCATCTCTGAGTACAGCAGAATGCCATTAGGAGTTATTTTATTCCCTGTTTTTGTGTTCATTTGTTTTGGTTTTAGAACAGTAGACTTTAGTTTTGTCCTAGTACCCAGTCTATCTAGTCTCAGGTTCTTGATCTCACAGGTGAAGGCACTTCATGTTAGATATGGATTGCATCTCTTAGAGTTGGTCTTAAGCCAAATAAGATATTGTTGATTACTCACACAAGCTTTGTGCTGCCATGCTACCAGAATATTTGAAAGCAGGAAAGGACTGTATACCAACAGTTTTGTGGCTGGGCTAGTGTTTTTGTTCCATATTTGGTAGCATTCATAGTACCTTCCTATATCAAAGACACTAGCATGTATGGTTAAGGTGCTATGTGGGCAGCAGTTTGACTTCCCCGTGTTCAATGAGTTATGGAGGTGATGTTTTCAACAATAGGACCTTGCCATAAGTTTATGGAAAGAAATCTACAATCTTTACATGAGCCTGAGTTTTCTAGAGGTTTCTATGGGGAACAATTCAATGAGATCTATCATAATCCTGGTACAGGGAAATTCAGTTAGTGACAAGAAATGTCCATTGGAGCCACATCTCCCCATTATTTGGTGATGTAATTTAGATTATCTTCATATATGCACATATTTTAGGAGGACTCTACTCTTATAGGTTTCCATACTACCTTCAAATGTCCCTGTTTAGCTATCCCTCTCATAATTTCGTCTCCTCTTCCCTCCCACTCTCTGCTTGATGCTCCAATTCCAGTCTGGAATCTCTATCTACCTATAACTATTTACTCTATTTCCATTCCCTAGGGAAATCTGTCTCCTAGAGTCCCTTGGATTGTAGGTTGGTGATCACTGACTTAGTAGTTAATATCCATGTACATAGAGATATATAGTATTTTATCCTTCTGGCAGACTACCTTACTCAGGATGATATTTTTTTGTTGTTATTCCATCCATTGGCCTGCAAATTTCAGGATTTCTTTTCTTTTTTCTTTTTTAAGCTGAGTTATATTCCATTGTCTAAATGTACCACACATTTTTATGCATTCTTTTATGGAGGAACACCTAAGCTGTTTCCAGTGTCTGGATATTATGAAAACAGCATTGAATTTGGGCAAGAGTCTTTCTTTGGGTTAAAATATTCTTTCAATATATTCCTAAGAGTAGTATAGTTAGATCTTGAGGTAGACTAATTCCCATCTTCCTGAGAAACCATCACGCTAACTCCTACCAGCAATAGAAAGTGTTCGCCTTGCTTTACATCCTTGTCATCATGAGTTGACACTTTTATATAACTGAGTTATTCTGATGGTTGTAAAATAAAATCTCAAGATTTGATTTACATTTCCCTGATGGCTTAAGGATATGGTAAACATATCCTTAAGCATTTCTCAGCCATTTGAGTTTCCTCTTTTGAGAGTTCTCTGTTTATGTTTATACTCCATTTTTACTTGGGTAATTTTGTTTTTTTATATGTAGTTTTTCTTTAGTTCTTCATGTATTTTGATTATTAACCTTCTATCGGATGTGTGGTGAATAAAGAATCTTGTCATATTCTGTAAGTTGCCACTTTGAACAAAAAAAAAACAGTGTCTTTTGTCTTACAAAAAGTTTTCAGTTTCATGAGGATCCATTTATTAATCATCAATCTTAGTGCCTGGGCTATCAGAGTTCTGTTCACAATGTCTTCTCCTGTGCCAATGAGTTCAAGATTATTTCCACTTTCTCTCCTATCAGGTTAAATGCCTTTATGTTGAAGTCTTCTAGTTTTGTCCAAGGTGATGTGAGGATCTGTTTGTATTCTTCTATACACTGTTTGATAAGCAGAATTTGTTGAAAATACTTTCTCTTTTCTGGTATGTACTTCTGCATTTTTTTTTTATTAAAAATCAGGTGTCCATAGGTATGTGAACTTATGTGTGGGTCTTCAATTTAATTACATGTGATGAACACATCTATTGTTATGCCAATACCAGACAGCTTTTATTATTATAGCTCCATAATACAATTTAAAGTTAGGAATGGTGATATCTCCAGCAATTCTTTTATTGTTCAAGATTATTTTAGCAGAGTTTTCTGTTTTACCGTATAAGGCAGAAAATTATGCTTTCAAAATCTTTGAAGAATTAGGCTGAAATTTTGATGGATGCTTTATGAGGTTTTACTGTCATGGGTTGATACATTGAAGGAAAACTTTTTTAAAAATTGATGAGGATTTCCTTGAATCTCTAGAATGCTTTTGATAGATGGCCACTTTTACGATGTTAATCCTACCAATCCATAAGCATCAGTGATCTTTCCATATTCTTTTATCTTCTTCAATTTTGTACTTCAAAAACTTGAAGTTTTTTCTGTACAAGTCTTTCACTGACTTGGTTAGAGTTATCTGAAGATATTTAATATTATTTGAAGCTATTGAAAAAGGTGTTGTTTTCCTGGTTTATCAGTTCATTTGTCATTTACACATAAGAGGACTGCTGAAGATTTTAGCTAATCTTGACACCAGCTACTTTGATGAAAGTATCAGCTTCAGGAGTTCCCTGGTAGAATTTTTAGGGTTACTTATATATACTGTCACATCAACTGCAAACATACATTTAAGTCTTCCTTTCCAATCTGTATCTAATTCTTCTCTTTGCATTGTCTTACTGCTCTAACAAAGCCTTTGTCCTGTAGCAAATAGATATGGGGAGAATGGATAACCTTGTCTTATTCTGATTTTATTGGAATTTCTTTGTGTTTTACTCAATTTATAAGTTGGTGTTGGCTATTGGCTTCTTGTAAACCTCCTTATTGTGCTCAAGTATGTATTTTTTTGGAGAAGAAGAGGGAGATTGGAGATCTGCAGTTAGATTAGCCTCCCTTCTTAGGCAGACTCCTTGTATCTCTCTCAGGCTCAGATGGTGGATTACCAAAGAATGTCTGATGGACTTTGATCGGGCAGAAAGGATGGGGAAATGAAATTACTATTATTAGCTATCTCATATTTCCATATTGACATTGTAGCTAAATTATAAGTTTATTTTGTCCAATAGTGAATATTTCAAAATATTCAAAACAAGGTATTTTCTTATAAACTTTAACGTCATTATTCCTCTTCTCACTATAAAATTTTCCAAAACTTTTTCA
>JADRCD010209817.1:905-15444 GCA_019843815.1 Montemys delectorum | reverse complement strand
AAAAAAAAGTTTCATGAACAAATTAAGATATAATACATTATAATTCTATTTTACTTCCCCCCCCAATTAAACACATGTTAAAATATTATACAAAAATATACTTACTAGGCTTTGAAAAACACACAGTATTTCTTATATGTTTGGTGTGATTGAAGCTTTGGTTCCAGGAGCAGAAAACACATATAATCAATAGAGTTGTGGTAGCCACTATCCTATGGCTCAGTCTCCAGTACTAACCAAGTGTAGGTAAACAACACCATTAGTGCTGTGATGAGACATAGACATACAGGTCCATACAGGTGTTCTCTCCCATCAAGAAAGTCGCAGATCCCTGTCTTTGCATTTCTTTGAATTTCCACTTGTCTTAATATTTCAATTAATGTTTATATCACTTTGTGCCATTGTTTTTATTACTATACACTTTTTGCAAGAGGAAGATTAAATGTAAATCATTTAAGTTACTGGGAATCACAGAGTCAGTAATATATGCAGGCAAAATTATACCCATATCAACAGGTCTTTATCACCACACACCCAACGACCGACACCAGCTCCATCCGCAGACAGCTCATAGGCACTTTCCGGGTTGTTGTCTGTTTAGAAACTGTATTATCTTCTGTGTGTCTGCTGTCATAAGGGTATATGAAGAACTAAATAAGCTAACAGAGAAGGACAATTTGCCCAGACTTAGTCACTGGCAATAAATCAGCGTTCGTTCATTCTCATAGTCGTTTCTTCTCCCTGAATTGCTCCACGGTTATAGTGTTCTGGGTTGGTGTATGAGCATGTAGACCAATTTAATAATGGCTTGCATCAGTTATGCACTTATTATATTAAGGTCTATGTTAACAGTTTTGCATGAATTAACATGTCGCATCACTACAGTATCCCTACGTGTTGGTATTTAGACTATCATCAATTCCTAGAGTTTGGGCTCCTGGATTATCTCTTGACCACTCTGCTATCTAACAGCTATCTAATGTCAGAAAAAGAAATGAGAGAATAGAGGGAAGAGGGGCTAAGAGGAGGTGAATGGAATTAAATGGAGGAAGGAAAGGATGGGGTGGAGGGAGAAAGAAACATAAGGATACGTTTGGAAGCAGATGCTGGCCATGGTAGAGTTCTGGTTGTTGAATTTTCTCCTTCTTAGGTACTATATTTTTTTCATAAAATAGTGCAGCAATGTTTATTCTAAGTTAGACATTTTTTCTGTTCCCACCATTGTTTCATGAAACTGGTGATCTTGGGCGTTTTCCCTCTTGTGGCGTCTTGGTAAGGGTGTGTTTCTTCTACTTGTTTCTCACCTACCTTCCTGTCAAGGTCAGTCACTTTTCTCCTCTTTACTCACTGTTGTTCTAGTGCCAACCATTTGAGGAAGGAGTCAGTTTGATATGGGTTAACATGTGGGAAAAAAATGGTTTGGTATCATTGCTCCATCAAGCTGTATAGATATTTTTATTTCATCAACTAAAACATCAAGGCAACTTTCCCCTTGATTCCGTACTAGTCAGTAAGACACTTGACTAAAATTGAAGAGAAGACTTTTTGTTCCCCCACAGAATTGGCAAGACAAGACTCTAGACTAGAGGAGAGGGCTCAGCTTCAAGACTTTAGGAGACATCTTGACCAGTAAGGTGCTTACTGAGTTAGCATGAGGACCCAATTTTGATCCTCAGAGTCCACATAAAATCTCCAAGCATGTGGACATGCACTAGTAACCCCAGCACTGGCCTGGCATGATAGAAGTGTTCCCTGGAACTCACTGGCTAGCCAGCCTAGCCTAATGTTTTCACAACAGGCCAATGAGAGACTCTCAAAAACAAACAGAAAACAAGGTGGATGGTGCCTGAAAAGGGACAGCAAGGACACACATTAATCTCTTATGTGTGGGACACACATGTACCCAATCACAAGTTCACAAACACACACACACATGGACCCACAGAATCAACTGTACACACACACACACACACATGCACATACACATGCACACACAAAGGGAGACACAGAGAGAGAGACACACACACAGAGAGAAAGAGACACAGAGTGAGAAAGAGACAGAGGCAGAGAGATAGATACAGAGAGATCATGGAGCACTCTGGTCCTTTGTTCTCATTTTCAAAAATGCAAAACCCCAAAGCTTGGGTCTTACCTCATCTAGATGTGGCTTTGCAAAGAAATATGTCCTTATTGAGGCAGCAAAATATTTGCTAAATTCTCCTAATGAGGGGGATTTGCAGACTATGATTTCTGAGCAGCTACATTGCCAGAGAAGGTTTGACAAAAATATGCAACAGTAAAGCAGGACAGAACATGCAGAATTGGGTCATAAAACTCATATCCCCTGTGTGTTGTGAGGCAAGATGCCAACAGCCCTGTGCCCTCAGCCACCTGTGTACAATTGTAGCTGATCATCTGGGACTCACTGGAGGCTGATTAGATTGTTTCTGTCCTGAGGCCATTTTATTGTAATGTTCGGTTGTGAATTTCATTAAGTTTTACAGTCCTCTATACATGTGTTTATAACAAGAGCTGTCTCCCTTGTGGGATGACATTTGTTTTTATAACACAAAATGAAATCAAAATCCAAGCTTACAAAGGAAAAATTAAGTGTTAAAAAACCGTAGGCACAAAACAAATATCTTGCAAAAAAACATTATGAAATGTGAATTGTTGACAATTTGAAGGATTATTCAACATTTGATATAAGATACATATGGGAGTATACTCAACAAATGGTGGGACTGATGGCCATTTCATCCCACCCAGTATTAAGATACACCTAAGAGCAGGGTGTGAACTTCACCTCTGTAACAGAAACAATATTTTTGTTTTGTTTTGTTTTGTTTTGTTTTGTTTTGTTTTGTTTTTTATCTCCATTGAAAATGGTGACAGAACCAAGCTACAGTCTATGGAAAGTGTTAAGGGGGAGGTAAGAGTCACTCCACCTATGTTTCCAGAATGCTTTAGACCCAAGGAGCCAAATGAGCATACCCTATATGTTCACCTCTCTGTCTCATGTTGCAGAACTGTAAAGCCTGGAATCTTTGAATAACCTCATAGGAGTATGACATTTCATATCTTGGAATTCCTTAGTCCAGGAGTTTGCAAAGTAATGATACAGGAAATACTTTTCATCTTCATGAACCACAATCTCTGTGGCTCAAGTCTGCACCTGAGGCCAACAACAGATAGAAAATAAATAGATAGATAAATGCGGCTAAATATCAATAACACTTTATAAGGTGCTGCAACTTGAATTTCATGAGAGACCTAAACAGATTTTTTTGTTTTTCTTTTTTTTTTCCCTTTCCAAGCAAGGGTAAACACCATCTCTTACTCAGAGATGGTACAATAGCATGTACTCCATGTTCTCTCTCATGCATAGATAAACTTTGGGATATGTGTGCTTAAATTGGAATGAATAGCCACAGCAACCAAGAAATGTGTCAAGGCCATAATGTAGGGGTTGCTTTCTATGAGTATGCAATACAGGTGGTGTAGAGATAGAATTGAAAATAATGAAGCAAGAAGAATGAATAGGGTGGGAAATGGGAAGACAAGAGTCAATGAGGTCAAATGGGCAAGAATGACTAACATTAATTGCCTTTGAAAAAGTCATGTGATAAGCTACCATAATACAGGCTTCCTAAAATATAGACATATAGAAAAGGAGTTTAAATTAGTTATTATAAAATGGAGAGGAGGAACAATGGCCCTCTTAAACACCATAGACTATAAAATAAAATAAAAAAATCTGATACCAGGGATTGAATATATCTTTTGCAGCTGTTGGTTAGTGCAATCACTTGAACCCCAAACATCTCAGAGTATTGTCATTGCTCTTGGTGTCCTCTAGAACCTGATAACAAGACCTTATTACTGAAAACACTACACACTGTACTGATCTGGAAGGTTTCTCCCTATTGGTTACCTTTCGCCATTCTAGATCATGTTATGCATGCTACTGGAGGACAAAAGTAATTAGAATTATGACCCTGCATATTGATTGGCTGTGGTTCTCTGTAATGGTCTCTGATAGTTGCAATGAGAAGTGTTCTTGATGAGGGTTGAAAACTATACTTATCTATGAGTATAAAGACAAATGTTCACAGATTGTTAGAGATTGGAAATTAGTGTTTGCAGATTCTTCTCCAATAACCATGACTGGGGAGCCCAATCACAATATGAATATAATTTCTATACCCAATGCTCAGAGAATGTTGTAGAAAAGGAGCAGAGAGATTTTAAGAGCCAGAGGATCCTGGACTTTGCTGTATAACATCAGAAGCCATAAAATCCAAACAACATGACCACCCACAAGCTGAACAAGGAGAAGATCAATGAATATGCCAAACTCGACAAGAAAAAAGCCCAGGAGACCACAGCTGTTTACAAAGAACTATCAGTGATTGAATAAAGCTGGGAGTAGGAGAGGTGGCCTCCCCTAGGGAATGTTGGAGACTGGTTCTTTATTTCAACTGGGAATCTGCATGTCCAGAAGCTGAAGGTCCCTGTCCCCAGTTGGTTTTAGATTGACCAAAAAGGATGCCAACAGCCAATGGCTGGGCATAGGGTAGTACACTTAGAGTTGTGCAGGTAAGATGCAGAGATTTGCCAGTTCTGGGGAAGAAGAATGGGACTCAGTAGTGGCAGAAGATAAAGCAAACCTGCCATGTGCGATTTCAGGTAGGTGACCCCTGGCCACTTCCCTGATTGGGCCTGGAGTAGCAGGGGAAGGTTTAGGAGTGCCCAGCCTTTGAGATAGCCAAGGCATTTAAAAATAAGCTGGTGTGTGTGTTTGTGTGTGTGTGTGTGTGTGTGTGTGTGTGTGTGTGTGTATGTTTCATTTGCAGATCCAAAGATAGTTCCTGGGTGGGTATGTGCCTGAGATCTGCCAGGAGTCAAAGCTGTGGAGCAATTACTCACCACTACAGGGAAGAGCATACTAATTTGTTGTCTAGTGCCAAAAGTGAGTTCTGAAAACATATATACAAGTAGCATTAAATGGACTCAACAGGCCATATTTATGAATATATATTCATACATAGTGTGTATCTACATATATATCCATGCAGTAACAATTGATGAAAACAGAGGTTATGAATTTGAAAGACAGCAGGGAGGGTATATGGCTTCCTTTTGGGGGATGGAAAGAGATGGGAGAAATGTTGTACTTGAATTACAATCTCAAAAATAAACACATAAAAAGGTCATTATCAATCCTACACAGAATGCTTGATTTTTAAAAGTTGCTACTTCAGTTGCTGACTTGGATTTCATAAAATATTATTAAGTGAATTTTGGCTTAGGATTGGGGCAAGACTTCACAGCAATTACTGAACTCATCCTAACTGTTTATCTGCCATTTTGTACTACACATTAATGTGAAATGCCATACTTGACATTGACAATTACAAGAACAAAATATCAGTGAACTCTGAAAAACATTGAAGATGCTATCTCTTGCTGTGTTATTTATATTTAAGTATGTATTTAATTTAATTTAGAAATAATTTAATTATTTATAGAAAAATAAACAAGAGTATTCAGTTCACTAGTATACATTTTAACATTTAATAAATGGAAAAGTGATATATATATATATACCAACTTTAAAAAATAAATTTATAACTTATTAGCAGTACATGTCTAGTATCTATTCATATTTTATATACTCATAGTTATACGAAATGTCCTTTGAAGAAAACAATGAAAAGTGTAATACATTTAAGAAGCCCTTAGTGCCCTTCATTTGTTGCAGTTGAGCTACTTCTAAAATAGACTAGAGCACAATATTCAAGAGGCTGAAAAGCAATGGCAATTTCCATGCTCACATTTAGGCTATTTGACATAATATTATAATTTCATGAAGATTAGTAAATTAATTTTCATTTTTAGCAGGGTTGTTCATAGAATAGAATGACCACATGATTCAGCAGTCTGACTTCTGTACTTTGAATAAAATGAGATCGGTAGGTCAATGAGACATTTGCCCTCCAGTGTATTTTACAGCAGAATCTACAATAGCAAATTTAACTCAGTGTCTATACACAAAGTAATAGGTAGAGGAAATGCAGTACAAATATCTGATGGGAAAATAATCAGCCTTTAAAAATAAAACTCTTCCCACTGGTGACAGTATAAATAGACTTAAGAGACATGATGCTAACCAAAGAGCAGAGGGCAGAGTGGAGGTTACCAGCAGTGGAGGGGAGAATAAAATAAGTGGATAAAAATTTAGTTACATGGGACTCATAAGATGAATTCCATTGTACACCATGAAGCCTATAGTCAGCAATCTTGTAAAAAATGCTTATATATTGCTCATTGAGTAGATCTTGGGTGTTCTCACCTTCAAATGTGATAAGAATATATATAAAATATGACTAGTTTATTTACACATTTCATAACATGTACTTAGGTCAAGCTGTGATATTCAAGCAGGAAATAGCTTCACAGAAGTGCTAAGCACACACATAAGTAATTTTCAAGGAGTTTAGAGATGCCCTGATACTACGTCAAGTTTGGAAAATGGTCACCAAGATTTCTCTTTATCTTTTTGTTTTGAAATAATGTTAGATCCATAGGGATGTAAAAAAAAATTATAAGAGTAACTGTTTATCCTCACATAGCTTCTCCCAGTGTTAACTCATGTAACGGTGGTATAATGTTCATAAATACAGGTTACAGACTAAAAATATCAAGCTGCCCACCACAATTATGTTCGTCTCTCACTTGTCAACTGAACAGTAAATAAACCTCACTGGGAAGTCACTGATCATGGAACTCTGATTAACTGTTTGTAAAGATGATTTCTCCATGCCTATGTGATACAAGCCACATTTCATACAAATTTCAAAGTTGGAAATATAACCATAACTTTAAAACAAGATGGGACTTTCTATAATTTTTCTTTTTAAATTTGTTGTTATATGATTTTAATTAAATATAACTAGATCATTTTCTCCTTCACCTTCTTCCCTCTAGTTCCTTCTAAATCCCCTCCTGCCAACCCCTTCCATGTCTCCCACTTTCACTCTAATATTGATAGTCTCATTTATATGTACTTATGTATGTGTGTGGGCATATGTATACGCAAGCATGCATGTTTAAGTACGACCTTCTGTCTCGGTTTTTGTCCTTTGTGTTTCAGGGGGAGCTCTCTGTTTTTGATAACCAACTAGGGGGTTCATCTGTGAGAGAGGCTAATTCTCCCTCTCTCTACAGTCATTAGCTGCCCGTAGTTCTTTTTCTAGGAGTGGTCCCCATCAGATTTTCATTCTTTTGTGCTAGCATGCTTATTGATATTCCATTGTTCAGGTCTTACTTATGAGAGATTTTTTTTTTCACAGCTGACATTCAGGTATTCTGGCTCTTACAGTCTCTTCTTCACCTCTTCTCCAATGCATTTTTTTATTCTTTAACCCACTACAAGGAAGGCCTATTTACCTCTATCCTTCATACTCTCTGGTCTTGGCTTTGGCTGGGTTGCTCAATATGGTCCAGTAAGGCAGGAAGGCCCTTAGAGAAAGTGGCAACAAGCCAGTTCTGTGTAAGAGCTCTAGGAGTTGCTGGCCCCTCTATGGGAAGAATGTGCCCCTGGCAGCCACTGAGCCTTGAGCTTGGCCTCAGCCTGAGGAACCATGGAGCATGCTTGACTTTGGACCTGATACAGGACCACCCAGACTGACCATGAGAAAGAAAGCTGAGCCTGCCAAGCCACTCTGGTAAGCAAAAAAGCAAAGTGTAGCATATGTCATTAAAATCTCAGGTGATGTTTGCACCATAATATCAATTTTCTGAAAAGGTGGCTTTAAAGAATGAAATGGTAACATTTTGGCACTCTCATGGTGTGCCCTGATCACCTTTTGCTTCACTTTCAATGTGTATCTTCCATCAGTCTTCACTTTACTTGGAGTAATGCTTGCTATAGTTATTTTTCTTTTATTCTTTGTTTGTTTTTATTCCCAACAAAGCTTGGAGCATTTTGACAGGGAAATCTCATTGAGCTGACTTGAAAACAAACTTTTAGAAGGAAAAAAATCGCAAAAGATCGTTTTCCCTCTGAATGAAAAGGACAATGTTGCAAAGACAGGAGCAAAGGAAACATAAGGAATTAAAACTTGATTCAAATAGTGCCTAAAAGCATGAAAGAAACCCATGGATAGAATAAGTGATATGGAATTCCAATTCTAGTACTTTTAGACAATTTCCACATTGTTGATTTGTGAAGACTTAGCTTGTATAATTGTTTTAAAAAATGGCACCAGCCTCTATTTAATTAACAGCTGGCCAAAATATGACAAATATTTCTCTCACTGATTGTACACTTATTTATGAACAATTGAGGAACAAAAGCAAATTGATCCAATTGAGCACAGCATTTTGCTCAGTTGCTATTGATATTTTTTCCTGATTCTGGTAGTTTGAAGAGAGACCCTTCCCACCCAACCATTTTGTTTGTTCCCTATTAAGTTCTTCAGTAATTTAAAAACACATTTTTAAAAGAAACTA
Organism: Montemys delectorum; assembly: GCA_019843815.1. Lineage (NCBI taxonomy): Eukaryota > Metazoa > Chordata > Mammalia > Rodentia > Muridae > Montemys > Montemys delectorum. The sequence goes on along the minus strand of JADRCD010209817.1, from coordinate 6,927 downwards.
ATTTTAAAAATCTAAATGTGTTCATTTTAGATGGTTACCAGCTTAGTCCTTCTGCAAGCATAAAGATCTGTGAATTTTGGGTCCTTCTAAACCAGAAATAAAAAGAAACACTTGGAAAGTGTCTATTAGTAAAGTTGAACAGTTTATTCATGCATGTTTTTAGAATGTACATCTGCAGAATCTACGTACCTGCGAGAGATCAAACAGATTTGTTTGTTTGTTTGTTTGTTTGTTTGTTTTACTTATTCACTTTACATTCCACTCACTACCTCCCTCCTGGTCACCAGCTCTCCCATTCCCATTTCTCTTCTCCTCTGAGAGGATGGATGCAACCCCTGTGTATCACCCCACCCTGGCACATCAAAGTCTTTGGGAAGCTAGGTACTTCCTCTCCCACTGAGGCCAGAAAAAGCAGCCAGTTAGAAGTACATACCCCACATACGGGCAGCAGCTTTTGGGATAGCCCCTACTCCAGTTGCTTGGGACCCAAACAGACTTCTTGAATGTATCTGTACTGAACATATGTATACTATTTTTCTTGTCATGGTTCTCTAAACAATACTGTATAACAACCATTTATACAATATTCTCTATTTTATGTTGTCTTATGTTTAATAAGTAGTTTAGAGATTATTCAAATTATGCAGGAAGCTGTATAAGGCTGAGATGAATATTCTGTGTCATTTTTGTATAGGGACTTGAGAATGCACAGAACCAGGAACAAACACCTTGCAAGTTTCAAAGGATGGCTAAGGTTTTACCTCAGTGGGACTGACTTGCGTGAGAAAAGATCAGAGATGTCGGATAATATGTCACTTAATCACAATCAAAGAGGGGTCAGATTTGCTGATTTTCCTTGTGGAAATAAGACACTATTTGTGCAAAATATTGGGAAAGCAGATTTTTTTTTAAACGAGATGACTGTATTGGCTGCCTTTCTATTGTTATGATAGACACTACAAATAAAAACAGTTATTAAAGAAAACATTTGATCTGGGGATTAAGGTTCCAGAGGGTTAGAGACATGACTACAGCAGGCTGGCATGTTACAGGAGAAGTAGCTGAGAACTTATATCTTATTCACAAGCATTAGGCAGAGAACACACTGGAAATGGCATGAATCATTCAAAACCCCAAAGCTCACTCCCTATGGAAACACTTCCTCCAAGATCATCCCTCCAAATCCTTTTCAAACAGTTCCACTACCTAGAGATCAAGATTCAAATGCATGAGCTTATGACGACTATAATCACTCAAACCATCACAGTGGATTTCAATTTTACATTGTTTTCACTTTTTCTGTGGGAGGAAAAAAAAAGCAAAAGATGGAGAGGCAAAACTCAATATCAGAGAAAATGCAAGCCAGAACCAAAACACATATCTGGTCTACCTGGTTGTGCCTGACAAACAAAGCTGACATGTAGCCTGGACACTCCTCCCTGTCAGACATATCTAATGATGGCCTGTATGTACAAGAAGGAGGAGAGGGGGTTAGCTTCTTCTTAACTCACATAGTCAAGGTGTAGCATCACGAACCCAAACACCAGCTATGGACCTACCATTATGCAGTTCACTGAAGATGGCTATGAGGGCTAGTGGACACAAAGTGATATGAAAGACCACATCTGATTAATAAATATTTTCCTTAGAAGCCTTATTGGTTTTGTCAACCTATAGCAATAAGAAGAACAAGAGAGCTGTAGTGGTAGAGAACTTGCCTGGCATACAAGGGGCCTGGCACCACCATCACCACAACAACAACAATAATATAATAAGAATAATAAAGACTGACTTCTGAAACTTTTCCAGGAAAATCAGAGCTCTATCAACTAAATAACGATATTCTTACTCTTAGTCCACATTGTTCCAATTTGTAAATGCTATTTTTTTTTCTGCTTCAGAAGGTAAAGATCCCAGGATTTATGACCAGTAAAAAGGGCATTTGATGGAGTCAACTCAATATGACTCTGACCATGCAGGTGTACTGTGCAACAGATTTTTCCTGGGGAGACACAACACATATATTTCTATTCATCTCAGCCAGATACGGTGCCCATGATAGACCAAAGTATAAATACCACCAAAGTCTAACTTGGTGAACCAATGAGTTTTATTTGGAATGCTTAACAGAAATATGGATGAAGGGTTACTAATAGAAACAGAAATGACTCAGTGACAGCTGCATCAACAAAGCCTACCCCAGCTCACGAAAGCTGGGAACCTGGAGCTCACTGCACAGCCTGCAGGCCACTCAACAGTTTGGAAAGTATCCTTTCCAGGGGGGACATCTTTTAGACAATTCGCCTGGTCTCTGCTTCTTTCAAGCTTTGAGTCTCTTTTGTAGCCTGTCTTATCTAAGAGTTGCTCTCTAAGGGAGGGAGAGTCTGGTGAATCTGGTCACTTTTGAGGACTCTGAAGCTGATTAGAGTTGCTTGGTTTTTCTCCTTGCTAGGAGGATGGAATGTTTGAATCCCTAAGGAAACTGCCACTCAACAAGTACTCAGTGACTGTGTTCCCCTGGCACTGTAGGTATCTCCTGAAATACAACCTGGAGGAGAGCTCAGGCATGAGCTGTCTAGAGGAGTTGCAAACATAGCTGAAATAATATTCATTATGATTTCACAGATTTTTTCCACCTTCCCAACATGATATCCATAATCCATGATTTAAATATATATAAGTGATATAATTTTTGCAAAGCATACTATGAACTCAATGTGGTACAATACTTTTTTTCTTTCTTTTTTTACTATTTTTTTATTAGATGCTTTCTTTATTTACATGTCATATGACTTCTCCTTTCCCAGTTTCCCCTCCCAAAAACAAACAAACAAACAAATAAACAAAAACAAGAACAAACCCCTGTTGCCTTCCCCCCCATGCTTGCCAACACACCCTCTCTCACTTATTGGCCCTGGTATTCCCCTACACCAGGGCACAGAACCTTCACAGGGCCAAGGGCCTCTCCTCCCATTGATGATTGACTTTGCTGCCAAAACAATCAGTCCCACCATGTATAGTCCTTGGTTGGTGGTTGAGTCCCTGGGAGCTCTGAGGATACTAGTTAGTTCATATTGTTGTTTGGTACAATACTTTTTAATTGTAATTTTAGTTGTAGTAAGGACTGGAAATACTTTAAGTCTTTGAACTGGCAGCTCCTTCCAACCTCCTGGCCATATACATATATATATATATATATATATATATATATATTATACATAGTATATATAAGTATATATCTAATACTAAGCTCTGTTTAGTCCTCTGTTCTTGATTAATTTTCCTTCCCTAGAGCCTCTGTACCTACTGTTCCTTCCCCTTCCTTCCTGCCTCACCATATTATTTCCTAGTTATCCTCATCCTAGCTCAAATAGTCATTCCTCAATATCCTAATTTGTTTCTTGATTCTCTGAAAAATAAAACAAACAAACATTGACCAAAGGAGACTTGAGGAGGAAAGGGTTCTTTTGACTACATTTCCATATCACAATCCATCATTGATGCATTCAAACAGAGCAGGAATTCAAACAGGAACCTGAAGGCAGGAACTAAAGCAGAAATCATAGAAGAATACTGCTTACTAGTCTGCTTTACATGGTTTGCTCAACTAGATTTATTACTCAACCCAGGAATCCAGGTGGCACTGCCCACGATAGGCTGCCCCCACCCCCATCAATGAGCAATCAAGAAAATGCACTACAAACTTGCCCACCAATCCATCTGATAGAGACAATTTTTTTCAATTGATCTTTCCTCTTCAAGATGACTACAGCTTGGATCAAGCTGACAAAAAACTAACCAACCCTGTGAAGCATTGTACAGTTTCCCTAAATCAACCAAATTCCCTACTCTAGGTCCTCACAGAACCTTGTGTATTTTTTTTGATTATGGTTTGTCCAAGGACCTATGTGTGGAAGCTGTTGTGATGTGGACATTGACAGACCATTTAGAAGGTAAAATTTTCTGTGAGATTATTTGAATATTAAAAATACTGACTTCATACAGGAGCCTAGCATTACTGTCTTCTGAGAGGTTCCACCCAGTAGCCACTGAAACAGATGCAGAGACCCACAGCCAAGCATTAGACAGAGCTTAGGACTCCTGTGGAATTTCTGGGGGAAGGATCAAGGGCTCCAAAGGGAATAGGAACTCCACAGAAGATCAATAGAGTCAACTAACCTGGACCCTTGAGGGCTCTCAGAGACTGAACCACCAACCAAGAACATACATGGGCTGGACATAGGGCCCCACACATGGGTAGAAGAGGTATAATTCAACCTTCACGTGGGTCCCAAACAAAGGGAGCAGAGGTTGTCCCTAAAGCTGTTGCCTGTCTATGAAATACATTCCCCTAACTAGGCTGCCTTGTCTGGTCTTGGCCTGCAAAGACTTGTTATGCCAGGTGGGGGGTCTTACCCAGGGGGGCCTTCACCCTCTCAGAGGAGAAGGGGAGGAGGATGAGGAGAAAGATTTGTGAGAGGGAGGACCAGGAAGAGGCAACAATTGGGATGTAAAGTGAATTTAAAAAAAAAAAAAAAGAATGTTGACTTCAGACGAAACTCACTTATTTCTTGTGGGATCCTTATTTAGTTTTCAAGAGACCAAGCTGGTATAAAGGCCAAACTGATAGCTAAATCATTCTCTGTCTTCCAGTCTTAAAACTTTTCCTCCCATGCCAGGTCTTCTTCAGAGTTGAACTTGTACTACTTCCAGAAGTGATGTCTTTATACATCATCAGGCCTATGGGCTCATCCCATTAAAATACAAAGCTCCCTCACCTACCTCAGATACTGTGTTATAGTAACAAAAATGCACTGAGACACTTGGAATAGTGTTCATTTAAATAATCACCTTAAAATTCTCTTCATGTGATGATGCATGCCTATATCTTATCCATGAAAGGAGATGGGTCTGTATCCCTTAAACTCTCACCAAGGCATAGTGCCAAGGAAACATAAAGCACATGCTAGGAACTAAATGTGTGTGCCCTGAAGGAGTAAAAACGATGAACCCTTAGCCCAGATGTGATAGAATGTAGATGTAGGGCTTTGGGCAGGAGATTTATTATAGGTGTAGTAAGGATGACTGAGAGTACATTGTGAGATTTGTGAATTCATTCTTTTGTAAGACTAAGAGTACCCCAAAAGCCAGAAACAAATCACTTGGTACTTGGAGATTCTCTAACTCCTAGAATTGAGACTCACAAATACTTATTGCTTGATGCATCTACTTGATGTTATTTTGTCACCCAAGGCAGATACAATTTTTAGGTGAATAAATAGACAAAAGGATGGAATGGAGGCAGAAAAACTTATTTCAAGGAAATAAAGAGATAAGTGTTTAATATGTAACTCTTGGGATATTTATCATACCAGTAACTATGATCACCACAGTGGTTGAAAATCAAAGTTTCCCATTTGCATATTCTACCAGCTTCCACCCATGATGTCTTATAGCAAAAGACATAGCTCAAACATATTGTCTAACAAATGCAAACAATTATAAAGTAGTCTAATGCATGGATCCCATTCTCCTTTGAGAAAAGTATAGGAGAATGACACACAAATGTACACAATAATCTGGAACAAGATGGAGAAGACATCAACGCATTAACAATAGCTATCTTGGGGTGGGAGAAATCTGGAAGGCTGTTTGCTTCCTTTCACTCCCTTATGCTCCCTCATTCTTCCATAATTAGCAGGCACCACTTGTGTATACCATATGTCAGCTTCCTCCCACAGGGGCTCTGTTTTTCCCGGGACACCCTGTTAGGGCAGACACTCACTTGTCTGCATTCTCATAAGAGTCAACAGTAATCAAGAGTGTTGGGGAACAGGGAAAGTTCTGAGGAAGTTTACTGTGTAACAGGATGCTTGCACCTCAGACCTCACAGCATTTATCTTGCCAATTCCCACAAGATATTTTTTCATACTAAAATTCTTGTAAGGAACCAACAGATTTCTCCTCTTCTCTCTTCTCTCTCTCTCTCTCTCTCTCTCTCTCTCTCTCTCTCTCTCTCTCT